>MU757960.1:35220-161833 GCA_026770625.1 Nicotiana glauca
GGGGGGGGGGGGGGGGGGGGGTAGAAAGACCGGAAAAAGTAATAGCTTATGTTAAAGAAAGTTAAGAAGGAACGAAATACTGCATGTTACATCATTAATAGGTGCATGACTAGACCTCTTATAGAGAAGACTCCTTATGATTTAACTAAAGGGAGAAAACCAAATATATCCCATCTTAGGGCATTTGGATGCAAGTGCTTTGTGCAAAATAATGGAAAGGACTCCCTAGGCAAGTTTGATCCCAAAAGTTATGAGAGAGTATTCTTAGGATATTCTTCACATAGTAAAGCTTATAAAGTGTACAACAAAAGAACTTTGTGTGCAGAAGAGAGTGTACATGTAGTTTTTGATGAAACTAACATTCTTTCTGAGAGACAGGAACATGAAGATGAAGCTATTGTGCTGGTAAAAGAAATGAGTGAAGTCATAGCTCAAGCTGAAGCTGCACCAAAAGAAGGAACAGGTGACAGAACAGGTTCTTCCATCCAGGTCAACCTGACAGGGGGAACTGGACAAAGAAGAAGTGAATCTAACACCCAAATAAAACATGTTCATGAGCATGTTCCCCAGCTACAGAACATGGAAGAAACTCCAAATAGAAATTAGTTGGTTGTGAAACCTTACAAGTATCAAAGTTCTCATCCTATTGAGAATATCCTTAATGAACCAACTTCTGGAGTTAAAACCATATCTCAATTAAAGAATCGATGTGCTTTTGATGCATTCTTATCTCTTATTGAACTTAAAAATTTTGCTGAATCTTTGCAGGATGCATACTGGGTAAGTGAAATGCAAGATGAACTCAATCAGTTTGAAAGAAGTCAAGTGTGGCATCTAGTCACAAGACCCATGGACAAATCAATCATTGGCACTAAATGGGTCTTCAAAACAAACTTGATGAAGATGCAACGGTTACAAGGAAAAAGGCAAGATTGGCTGTGATGACCCGACCAGTCATCTCATGAGTTAACGCTCCATTTCCCCCATTTCTATTTCTTATTGCTTTTTCAATCAGTTTTATGAGTGATCAGGTTGGTTGGTTTGGGTTCGGAAAGGATTTGGTAAGGTTTGAGACACTTTGTCTCTTTTAAGGAAGCTTAAGTTGGAAAAGTCAACTAGACATTGACTTATGTGTTAGAGGGCTCAGATGTGAGTTCTAATGTTTCAGATAGCTTCGGGAGACGATTTGGGACTTAGGAGCGTGATCGAAATTATTTTTGGAGATCCGGTGTAGATTTAGGCTTGAATTGGCGAAATTGGATTTTTGGCCATTTCTGGTTGATAGGTGAGATTTTAAAATAGGGGTCGGAATGGAATTCTGAGAGTTGCAGTAGTTCCGTTGTGTCATTTGGGATGCGTGTGCAAACTTTCAGGTCATTCGGATGTGGTTTGGTTGATTTTTTTATCAAAAGCATAATTTAGAAGATCTTGAAATTCTTAGGCTTGAATCCGATGCAAATTGGGTGTTTTGATGTTGTTTTGAGTGTTTCGAAGGTTGGAACAAGTTTGAATGAGGTTATGAGATATGTTGATGTGTTTGGTTGAGGTCCCGGGGGCCTCGGGTGAGTTTTGGGTGGTCAATCAGACCGTTTCAAGTTTTTTGGCATTGCAGAAAAACTACCTAGTGTTGCAGATAAATTAGACCTTCGCGTTCGCGAATAGGTCCTCGCATTCGTGAAGGATTAGCTGGTGAAGACTGATATTTTGGCCTTCATGTTTGCGAGGAAGGCTCCGCATTCGCAAAGGGCTGGGTCTGTTGTGCATCGCGTTCGCGGGGTGGTGTCGCGTTCGCATAAAGGAAAATGGGAAGCTTAGCTTTAGGGTGTTTTATTCATTGTATTTGCGATAGAGGTAACACTACCGCAAAGGGTCAAGTTAAGGAGACATCGCGTTTGCGAGTGGCTGGTCATGATCGTGAAGAAGAATTTTTTGTCAAAGTTGATTTGTGCTTCACGAACCGCGTTCGCGACGAAGGAAATGAGGTCTAGGCAGAATGTTTAAATAGTCGTCTTGTCAGCGATTTTGGGGTTTATTTCCACCATTTTTGAGCGATTTTGGAGCTTTTTGGAGAGGATTGAAGAGGGATTCAAGGGGAAACACTTGGAGGTAAAATTCATGGACTTAATACTCGATTCTAATGTGAAATCTACCTAATTAATCATGGAATTTAAGCCAAAAATTTTAAGAACTAGGGCTTGAAATTGGAGACCTAGAATTTGGGATTTGAGGGGTCGTTTGTGGTTAGATTTTGATGCTTTTGGTATGAATGAACTCGGGGAGTGACAAGGAATCCATTGATGTGATTTTTACCGGAATCTGAGACCTGGGTCTGGGGGTCGGGTTTTGGTAATTTTGGGATTTATGTTGTAAATTGAATGTTTTCATTAGGGCTTCGTTTCCTTAGCATATTTTGACGTCGTGGTTCTGATTTTGGATAGATTCGACGTGAGTGAAGGCCGATTCGAGGGGCAAAGGCGTCGCGGGCTAGAGTTTGGATCAGATTGAGGTGAGTAATGATTGTAAATGATGTCCTGAGGGCATGAAACCGCGGACTGCACATCGTTGTGCTATATTGAGGTGACACACATGCTTGATAATGAGCGTGGCGTCGTGCACTATTGGGGATTGCAACTTAGTCCGTTACGAATGACTATTTTACTGCGTATTTGACTGAAATATATTTGCTATCATTATGTTTTGGGCTGAATACCATATTTGGGCCTCGTGCCAACTATTTCAACCCTTATGGGATTTTAATTGATATTTCATCATTATTTGACTTTATACTTGAACTCAGTCATGCGATATTCTACTATTTTTTTCATAACTCAGCCATGTTTACTCTGCTTTAACACTTAAGTGATATTTTGGGCTGAGCACTATGTTTTACTGTTACCTGAGTGGCTTGTGAGGATTTTGACTGAGTAATGCTGAGGGCCTATGTTGTGAGGAAACACTGGATTATGATTATGTGGCCGAGGGTCTGAGATATGTACGCCACGAGGTGGCTTGTTGATATGAGGTCGAAAGCCTAGTGATGATGCTACGAGATTGCTTGATATTGCGTGTTGGCCGTAAGGGGCCCCTCCAAGAGTCTGCACACCTCCAGTGAGCAGGTACCCATTGTGATGTGAGATATAGACCGAGGGGCTGGTATTATTTCTGAGATATTGCCCAAGGGGAGGATTTGTTGATACTGTGCCCGAGGGGCGATCCTTTATGTGTTTATTTTTCCAAATTGCCTGTCATTTACTTGCTTAATTGTTAAAAAGGCATTTTTTGAAGTTTAAACCGAACTAAAGTGATTTTTCATATCTTCATTGATTCAGTGTTTTTACTGGTTTTGATTGCTATATTATAGCCTGTAATGTGCCTTACGTGATTTCATATTCTTAGTCTTTATTTATGATTATTACTCACTGAGTTAGAGTACTCACTTTACTTCCTGCACCCCGTGTGCAGATTCAGGCATTGCTGGTCCTGCTAGTAAGGGTTGAGAGCTCCCGACAGATTTCAGAGTCCACGAGGTAGCTGCTTGGCATCCGCAGTCCCATGTTTATCCCCTTACCTAATTTCTTTTCCCTTATTAGTGACTTTGTAATAGCTTTGTAGACTTTTCATACTTGTGTTAGGATGTATAGATGCTCATGACTAGTGCCGCCCCCGATATCGGTTTGGGTTTTATTTTCGTAAACTGTAATGTTCACTGCTTACTATTGAATTATTTATTATGTTTTAGACTTAATTCTTATTGTTCAATTTCTTAAAGCTAAAATGGGAAAGTGTCGGCTAGCCTTGTCTTCACGAGGGGTGCCATCACGACCGGGTCCGGGTTTAGGGTCGTGACATTGGTGTTCCAAGGTTATAGCCAATAGGAAGGCATAGATTATGATGAGACCTTTGCTCCAGTTGCAATACTGGAGACAATAAGACTTCTCATATCCTTTGCAGCACACGTGAAATTTACCCTTCACCAAATGGATGTGAAGAGCGCCTTCCTAAATGGCTACTTAAAGGAAGAAGCCTTTGTCAAACAACCTCCAGGGTTTGAAAGTAAGGAGTGTCCAGATCATGTATACAAACTGGACAATGCTCTATATGGATTGAAGCAGGCTTCTAGAGCATGGTATGAACATGGAAACAAAATAGGTAAGATTGACAGCACTTTATTCTT
This sequence comes from Nicotiana glauca, assembly GCA_026770625.1. NCBI lineage: Eukaryota > Viridiplantae > Streptophyta > Magnoliopsida > Solanales > Solanaceae > Nicotiana > Nicotiana glauca. The sequence continues at coordinate 39,395 of MU757960.1, forward strand.
GAGGGAAAAAGGTAAGGATCTACTAGTAGTTCAAATTTATATCAATGACATAATTTTTGGGGCAACCACTAAAAAACTGAGTAAGTAATTTGCTAAATTAATAGGGAGTGAGTTTGAAATGAGTATGATGGGTGAACTTAACTTCTTCTTAGGATTACAAATCAAATAAAACCCAAATGGAACCATGATCCATCAGTCGAAATATGCAAAAGAGTTTATTAAGAAGTTTAAACGCATGAATCAAAAGAAATAGACACACCCATTGCAACAACTACTAAATTAGACATAGATGAACCTGGTTCATCTATTGATCAGAAGTTTTATAGGGGTATGATTGGTTCACTTTTGTATCTTACTGCTAACAGACATGACATAGTTTTTAGTGTAGGGCTTTGTGCTCATTTTCAGGCAAATCCTAAGGAATTCCACTTGACTGCTATCAAGAAGATACTGAGATATTTGAAAAGCACTATTGATCTCTGCCTTTGGTACCCTAAAGGTAGTAACTTTAATCTAGTAGGATATGCTGATGCTGACTATGCAAGTTTCCTTGTGGATAGGAAAAACACCTCACGTATGGCTCATTTTCTTGGTTCCTGTCTAGTATCATGGGCCATTAAAAAGTAGAATTCAGTGGCCTTATTCAATGTTGAGGCTGAATATATTGCTGCTGCTTCTTGTTGTGCTCAACTGTTATGGATCAAATAGCAGCTGATGGATTTTGGCATTGAAGTTGGTTGCATACCTATCTTTTGTGATAACACTATTGCTATAAGTATGACAAAGAACCCAGTTCATCATAAGAGGAATAACCACATAGATGTTAGACATCACTTCTTGAGGGACAACTATGAGAAAAGATTGATCACTATAGAATTCTGTGCTACTGATAAATAAATTGCTGACATCTTTACTAAAGCACTGAGTAGAGAAAGCTTTGAAAGGAACGGGTTAGAATTAGGGATGATTAACATCACCTAATGGGACCACCTCAGAATGCACAAACGAAAAAAATGGGAAAAAATGAAAAAAAAATTTGACTAGGAAATCTAGAACTCGTGTAAATATATAGATTAATTTTTACTCAGTTTCATATAGAAAATAGTATACTCATGTGACATGTATTTATATGACTCACTGATATCTAACAAAAGTTTTTTCTATTTTGATAAATTAAGGCATGATCAAGAGAATTCTAAATGAAGAACCTGGTTCATCAGTATTGGTTCATCTGAATAACAAGGTATGTTTTCTATGCTCTACTCAATTAGAAATATAAATATTTAAATAATGAGCGGAGTCCTACCTATGTTCAAAAATATCAAAAAATCCAATCCGTTTATTTTTGAACCAGTCCGTCCACTAGAATTCTCACCACATAAAATGCCTAAAATCTAGGGAAGCTTAACCATTTATTCAACCTAAAATTTCAGGTTGATTAGACCTCTAATTGACTGCTAAAACCTACTTGTAGTCATTAAATAGTTTTCTTTCTTTAAGTATCCATCATCACCCTCTGCTACCCTCATTATTCCAAACCGTCAAAAATCTATTTCACTCTCAATTTTTCTCTTTTCCAAAATCCTAACTCACAAATTCTCTCAAGCCATCAGTTACAATGTCGAACCCTCACTATAATCCAGGCACTCCTCCACCACCATCTCCTTCTGGTTCCTCTACACCTCCTCTACCCAGTACAAATCCTCAGCCTAAGAAAAGATGTGTCAAAATGCTCGCTCGAAAAACTGTAGCAACAGGTGCACTGTCGAAGAGATTAAACGCACAATTGAAGGCTACCCAAGCCCAAGAATCTGAACACTTAGACGATTCTTTCAAATTTTCAAGTGAGGGAGAAGGACCTGCATCTTCTGGCTCTGAAAATATTCAGAGTTCCACTGCTGTAAGTTCTGTATTGGTTGAAAGTGTAGAAATAGGTTTGTTCTTGTTGGGACTATTAGAGATATGGAAATGCCTGAATTGAGAAGGAGATGAGGTAAAAATAAAAATGAAAAAGAAAAAGAGAGAGAGGGTTCAAGCAGTGATGTGAGGGGAACATGGATTGAAGTAGTTGATTCATCACCCACCTCTGAGATTATTAGACCAATAATTTGTGGGGTTAAGGGAGAAATTATGGGAGAAAGTGGCAAGATAAAAGGGGGAAATGGATAGGGGGAGGCTGCTAAGGGTTTGGTAAATTTGAGTTCTCATGTGGATGAACCCAGTTCATATGTTGAAGAAACCCTAGCAGACCTTCAAAGGAAAGTAGATGCGAGTTACAATCCCAAGAAAAGACGAACTCCAACTCCCAAGATTCCAAGCACTACAAAAAACATCAAGAAAAGAAAGGCCAATTCCCCAACAACTGTTGAAATTCCCTTGCCAAAAGGGAGAGACACAAGAAGTATGGTGAAACAGAGTGAGAGTGAGTTACAAAAGGCTTTAGTTGAAAGCAAGAAGAAGAAAATAGATAAAGGAAAATCAAAGGTTGCAGAGACTTCTGAGGCTGCTGATGTTGAGGAGATGGAACAGGTCCATCAGGAGGAACATACAATTGTGGAGGTTCAGACCCCCAAGCCTAAAAAGACCAAGACCTCTTCCAAGAAGTCTTCATCGGGTCTAAGGCTGCTGAATCTTCATTGGCCAAGAGGACAAGGTTTGCAATGAAAAACAAACCAGTTAGAATGAAAAATAAAGCTAAGCAAAAATTGGGTACTACATAAATTATCCCCCCCTCTTGTGTGGTATTGAAGCATAAAATATCAGAATGAGTTATAGTTAAGTGAAGAATTCGAGGGTAAATCAAGGAACTCTAGAATCGGAAACCAAAAATTAAAAAAGGGGTCAGAGCTTTTATAGAAGAAGGGTAATCAATATGTAACATTTGGCATTTGAGGATAGTTAAACAGCGGCTAACATGTGTCCTAAGTCAGAACAACACGACTGATGGGACATTTTGCTAACCCATCAACTTGATTGTAGCATATGGAAGAAGGAAGGGGGGTTAATTTATCGCTTATTATCGCTTTGATAAATCTACTCTCTGAAAAATGAGGGGACTATATGTGTACAGGTAAAATCGGAGGCAAAGTTTTCTTCGACTCCCTGATAAGAGAACGAAGGGGAAGCACGACTCGACATGATTATAATCGATGCCAGGAGCCCCTCGTATCAAGACCTGGGAGGAATGAACGATGTATCTGAGATCAAACACGATAAAATGACGTACCCTGACCAGGTATAGCTTCTGGACCTCGGAGGCACGGTGATGGTTATGCATGAGGGGTAGGGGGCCATAATATTCACCCTCAACCGGATATTATAGTGCAAATCCTATCTTGTATCAACTGTAAATCAACATTTATCGAAAAGAGAAGATTTTTACCTTTTTAGACTTGTACTAGGACTGAAATTCTCCTACTATATAAAGGGAAAGGTTTTCTATATTTTGACACAACATGCAACTCAAAGTAATAAAAGTTTATTTTTATCTTCTAGCTATTGTTCAAGACATTATTCATTTCTTCTGTTCTTTACTTGCGACTGAGCTTGAATCGAAGGTCCAGTCGAGGATGAATTCTACTATTCTATCTAAGATCAGGCTTGGTCATTACATCCCGATTAGTTTGATCATTTATTTTACCTTTAACTCATTTACCTATTGTTCTTAATTATCATTATTGAATTAAATCATGTATCCTTTAAACTGCATAGAAATTTAATTGTTACTCATTTTTTGGGTAAACAATTGGGTATGATTAAATACTTGTAGAATTAGTGATTGATTAAGATGGGATCTGTTGACTTTTTGTAATGAGTTTAAGATCCATGTTGTCATAATAAACAACCAAATTAAGACCATGGCCAGGGAAACAACAACATCAGCCATGAACTCAATTAGTTCATTTCTGGCTAGTCTCCCATCCATCTGAAGGACGATGTCTTTCCAACCTTGAGCAGCTAAAGAGTCAACCAACCTCATCATTCCTGGTTCCACCATATCTTTCAACAATCTACCTTTCAAAAACTTTCTCCTGCCAAAGTTGGCAAACTTGTCCTGTTCCTTCTCAGATTCCTCTTCTTCTTCTTCTCCACTCCACTTTTCATCATCTGAAACTTTTTCTTATGTAGCTTTCACTGCAGATCTTGTCCTCTTGGCTAGTGAGGGTTCCGCAGACACAGGTACAGAGGAAGACTTCTTGGAAGAAATCTTGGACTTTTTAGGTTTGGGTGTAGGAACCTCCACTGTTGTACCCCTTTCTTGATAGACTAATTCCATCTCCTCTTTCTCTATAACCTTAGAGGATTCTACAACCATTCCCTGTCCCTTCTCTATTTTCTTTTTCTTGCTTTCTTCTAGAGCCTTTTGTAAGTCAGCTTCACTTTCTTTTACCTTGATTCTTGTGGCTCTTCCCTTAGGCACTAAAGTGGCAGTAGGCTTTGGGGATGAATTTTTTCTTTTCTTGGATGGTTTGGGACATTTGGGGCTTTTTGTGAGGTAGCTTTGTGTTTCTTTGGGTCATAACTTTCCCCAACCATTTTTAGAAGGTCAGCCAAGGTTTCCCCAGTAGATGAAATAGGTTCATCTCTTTCTTTGCTTAGATGAACCAACCCCTCAGTTGCTTCCCCAGAACTACTTCCCCCTGACTTTATGCCACTCTCTTCTGCAACCCCGCATATAGCAAGAACCTCTTCCTTCCCATTTCCCCTCTCTTTAGCACTTGCACCCTCTCTCTCTTTTCCTTTCTTTTTACCTCCACTCCTAATCGATTCAGCTAATTTTACATCTCTAATAGGTCCAACTAGAACAAACCTAGTTTCTAAGTTTTCAACCACAGAAGAACTTACCTCAACAAGGGTTTCTTGAATTTTCTCAGTGTCAGAAGACTCATGTCCTTCACCTTCACTCGTAGATTTAAAGGATTCGAACTCAGAACTGGAGTCTAACTCTTGAGCTGGGGTTTCTTTTATCTGGCTAGCTTTCAGCCTTCCACTTAACACCTTTTTCAAAGCCCCAGATGCTACAATTTTTTGAGCCAACATTTTCTGCCTTCGAAACCTAGGTTTTGGGGGTTCACTAGGAGGAGTAGATGAGGATGAATTTGAGGGTGATGGTGGTGGAGGAGAACCAGGATGATATTGTGGGTTAGAAATTTATGTTCATTTCTTGAGTTAATTAGGGAATTTTGGAGAAGAGAGCAATTAGAGTTGAAGAAGAGAATTTTTGACGCTTTTAGAATTATGAGAAGATTAGAGATGTGGTGTGTATTTAAAGAGAATTAGACATTAATTCAGTAACGACAGCTTTTCAGGGGTCAAATAGAAGTCTAATCAAACTGTAATTTTAGGCTTTTAATGATAATTTGGCTTCCCTAGATATTAGGCAAAAATCACAGTTTTAGAGTTCTAAATGGATGAAACTGGTTTAATGCTTCAACAGATAGAATTTTCAAGGAATTTGGTAAGTATAAGACTTCTGCTCATGATTGAATTGTTAATCTTTCTAATTGTGCAAAGTATTGAAAACATATCTAAGCTTTCATGTGAACCCATACTAATGAACCAGGTTCTTCCTTTAGAACTCTCTTAAACATGCCTCAAATGCCATAATAGAAAAAACTTTGTAAGAGATCAGTGAGTCATATATACACATGTCACAGGAGTATACTAATTAAAGTATGAAGCTGAGTAAGAATTAATCTAGATATTTACACAAAGTTAGAATTCCTAGCCAAATTTTTTTTTTCAATTTTGTTTTCATCATTTTTTTTCATTATGAGTTGGGCCTATGAGGTGATCTTAATCATCCCTAATTCCAACCTGTTCCTCTAAAGTTTTCTCTACTCAGTGCTTTAGTGAAGATGTCAACAATTTGCTTATTAGTAGCACAGAATTCTATGGAGAGCAGACCTTTCTCATATTTGTCTCTTAAGAAATGGTTCCTAACATCTATGTGCTTAGTCCTTTTATGATGAATAGGGTTCTTTGTCATACTTATAGCACTAGTGTTATCACATAATACAAGAATGCAACCAACTTCAATACCAAAGTCTACCAGCTGCTGTTTGATCCATAGCAATTGGGTACAACAAGAGGCAGCAACAACATACTCGACTTCAGCAGTAGATAAGGCCACTGAGTTTTGCTTTTTGATAGCCCATGACACAAGACATGAACCGAGGAAGTGTACCATACCTAAGGTGTTATTCCTATCCACTAGAAAACCTGCATAACAACATCAGCATATCCTACTAGATTTAAATTGCTACCTTTGGGATACCAAAGACACATATCAGTGGTGCCTTTCAAGTATCTTAGCTAGCGTTTGGCCATAGATCTCAAATTTATTTTGAAAAATCTTATTTGAGTGAAGTTTAATTTGAAGATGAAAATGTGTTTGGACATGTTATTTCAGAACATATTTCACTTTTTATTTGAAAAAACACGGGGGCTAACTTATACCCACAAGTTCTAAAAACTATAAAAAATACCCAACAGTACCATGCAAATAAACTTGCTATCTTGTATATACATAACCTTCACCGATAACATTCATTATCATTATCAAAAACCATATTGCTGAACATAAATAAGTTTGATACAAAATTATCTTTTTTAATAACTAAGACAATTCCTAGCTATTACATTTCGTCAAATTGCAATAATATTACAAGATCCATCGGTCTATAAAAAATGTTCGTAGCTAGCTATTCTGTAATATAATCATCCCACATTATATGAAAATCTCCTCACGACGAGCATGCATTTCCCTGTCATATGACCGAGAATACGAAGCGATATTGTTACTTTGAGTCAATTGTTGTTCAGTTTCATCAACATCCATATCATCATGTTCATATTCGGTGAATATTCCATCACCGCTTTGATGTTCACGCAAAAAATTATGTAATACAGCACAAGCAACTACTATTTTCACCTGGTGTAGTTGGGCCTTAATAAATGTGGGTTTTTTATAAAATAAAAAAGTTTGGGGTAATATTGAGAATTTGGGAAAAATACAACGGTCATAATTTGGCCCAAATTCAGCTTATTTGCTGAATTTGAGATTTCAAATATGTGATTTGAGTTTTGGCCAAAATGTGGATCAAATTTATGGCAAACATGGGATTTGAAAATAAATTTCAAATTAAATTTGGGAAAATGTATGGCCAAACAGGGGCTTAGTAACCTTTTGACAGCAGACAGGTGAGACTCTTTAGGATTTGCCTGAAAGTGAGCACAAAGCCCTACACTAAAAACAATGTCACGTCTGCTAGCAGTAAGATACAAGAGTGAACCAATCATACCCCTATACAACTTTTGATCAACTAATGAACTAGGTTCAACAACATCTAATTTAGTGGCAGTTGCAATGGGTGTGTCTATTTCTTTTGATTCTTCCATTTTAAACTTTTTGATTAGATCCTTTGCATAGTTCTGCTGATGGATCATGGTTCGATTTGGACTTTGTTTGATATGTAAGCCTAAGAAGAAGTTAAGCTCACCCATCATGCTCATTTCAAACTCACTCCCCATTAATTTTGCAAAGTCCTTACTTAGCTTATCAGTAGTGGCCCCAAATATTATGTCATCGACATATATTTGTATAACAAGGAGATCCTTACCTTTTTCCCTTAAGAATAAGGTACTATCAATTTTACCTCTTTTGTAACCATGCTCCAGTAGGAATTTGGAAAGTCGTTCATACCATGCTCTTGGGGCCTACTTGAGTCCGTAGAGAGCCTTGTCTAACTTGTAGACATGCTCAGGACATTCTTTGCTCTCAAACCCTGGAGGTTATTTCACAAACACTTTTTCTTTCAGTTAGCCATTCAGAAAGGCACTTTTGACATCTATTTGATGAAGAGTGAATTACGTGTGTGCTGCAAAGGCTCTGAGGAGTTTCATTGCCTCTAGTCTTGCAACTGGAGCAAAAGTCTCATCATAATCTATGCCCTCCTCTTGGCTGTAACCTTGGACCACCAGTCTTGCCTTGTTTCTTCTAACTGTTCCATCTTTATCAAGTTTGTTTCTGAAAGCCCACTTTGTACCAATGACTGATCTGTCCTTGGGTCTTGGAACTAGATGACAAACTTGACTTCTCTCAAACTGATTGAGTTCATCTTGCATTGCATTCACCCAATATGTATCCTGCAAAGCGTCAACAACATTTTTAGGTTTAATAAGAGATAAGAATGCATCAAAAGCACATATATTCTTTAATTGTGATCTAGTTTTGACTCCAGATGTTGGATCAGTTATAATGTTCTCAATAGGATGAGAACTTTGAAACTTGTGAGGTTTCACAACCAACTGGTTTCTGCTAGATGTTTCTTCCATGTTCTGTTGCTGAGGAACATGGTCATGAACTGTTCCTTCAAGGGATTTATTTCAATTCCTCTTTGATTAGTTCCCCCTGTCAGGTTAACCTCGATGGAAGAACCTATTCCATCACATGTTCCTTCTGTTGGTGCCACTTTGACTTGTGCTGAGGCTTCAGTCAAGTCCTTTACCAATCCAATAACTTATCTTCATGTTACTGTCTCTCAGAAAAAATGTTAGTTTCATCAAATACTACATGTACATTTTCTTCTACATACAAAGTTCTTCTAACATTTTCTAGATTTTGAAAGATGATCTTACCTGCTTCCCCCTTGCACAAGCCTCACAAACTTTGTCTTCCTTGAACTTGATTTTAGGTAACCCTATCACCAAATCTTTAGAGACCAATTTGTTTAGCTGATTCAGACTGGCATGACCAAGTCTTTTATGCCACAGGAGGGTATCATTATCCAGCACACTTAGGCAGGTTAGTTCATTTTCTGAGAGAGTAGACAAATCTACAATGTAAATATTGTTCACTCTTTTTCCCTGCAAAACAATCTTATGAGTGGTAAGGTTAATCACAAAGCATTTAGTAGAGCTGAATGCTACAAGGTTACCTTTGTCACACAGTTGTGACACACTGATAAGGTTGTATTTTAAGGCATCTATCAAGTATACATTCTCAATAGAGTGAGAGTTTGCCATACCTACCTTTCCATCACCAATTATCTCACATTTCTTCCCATTTCCAAAGGAAACATTACCTCCCTTTAAGTCCTCAAGTGAAAGGAATTGGTTCTTGCTTCCAGTCATATGTTTTGAGCAGCCACTATACATGTACCATATTTGGCTGCTTCCCTTCACTTAGACCTGCATAAAGAAATCAGTGGTTAGTCTTAGAAACCCAAACTAGTTTGGGTCCCTTTCTATGGGCAAAGGGATAAATCAGATTCCTTCTAGCCCAGCCATGCAGCATATTTTTTTCTTGAACAAAAGTTTTGTTCTTTTGACTAGCCTTTTCTTTTGCATTACATTCATTTTTGTAATGGCCAGTCTTGCCACAGTGTGTGCAAATTTTGTTTTCAGGAAGAGTGAGGTACTTGCTTTTAGGATCCCACTTAGGTGCTTGAGTCCCATAACCAAGTCCTCTTTTGTTGCTACTATGATGTTCTTGTAGCCAGGAGAGTGCATCAGAAGCCTTGTTCTATTTGCAACTTCTATCTAGTTCATGTTTTACCTTCCCTAGATCTTCTTTTAATACTCTTATCTGCTCATCTTTCTTGTACAACTCATCCTTCATTTTTCCTAAGTTTTCTTCTAGGGTGAGATGAGTGTGATCATCTTTCTTCTTTCCTATTCCTAGTTTCAGTTATAAGTTCTCTGACCTAAGTTCTAGGATATTAGTGTCAAGTTCAAGATCCTGGTTCTTCAACTCAGTATTTTCACTTTCACTCTCATTAGCCCTAGACTCTATATTTTGTACTTGGCTTTTTGGATCATGCATTCCCTAGATAGCTCTTCCTTCTCATTGTTAATTATCTCAGACTCATTAATGAAGTAGTAGCTCAGACAACCTTTCTTTAGACAGGAATTTAATCTTGTCTTTCAGATGAAGAATACTTACCTCTTGTTCATCATCTGATTCTCCGATGGCCATAAGTGCCTGTTCATCTCCAGCTTCATCCTTTGATTCAACATCTGATGTTCCTCCCCAGGAAGCAACCATAGCCTTTGTTGATCCTTTGTTCCTTTTTGGTTGAACCTGTTCCTTCTTCCTGCTCCTTTGTTTAGCCATTTCCTTCTTTCACTCAATTTTCCATTGAGGGCAGTTCTTGATCATGTGATCAGTCTTACCACACTTGTATTAGCCCTCATTGGTCTGTTTCTTAGGAGCCCTTGGTTTGTTGAAGGTTGTACCTCTTGAAGAACCCTTTCCTCTCATTAGGTACTTTTGAAATCTCTAGTAATCATAGCCATTCCATCATCCTCCAGATCTGAACCTTCAGCAATTATGAGAGCCAGACTTCTTTCCTTCTTGGGTGCATCCATCTTAATTGTTTGCCATCTCAGTTCAAAGGCAGTAAGGTTTCTAATTAGTTCATCCAGCTTGAGGGTAGCAATATTCTTTGATTCCTGAATAGCAGTGATTTTGCTTTCCCAAGAGACTGGCAAAACCCTTGTCAAAATCTTCTCAACTTTTTCTTCTAGAATAATCCTTCCAAGATATTTAAGTTCATTGGTCAGTGTGGTGAACCTTGTATACATCTCTTGGATGGTTTCTCCTTCCTTAATGGTGAAATTCTCATACTGAGAGTACAACAGTGTTCCTCTGGACCTCATCACTTGAGGTGTTCCTTCATGAGCCACTTGCAAAGTGTCACAGATTTCCTTAGCAGTGGTACAACTTTGAATTCTACTGTACTCATCTAGACCAAGTCCACACACAAGCTATTTATTAACTTTAGCATTCTTCTCCCACTTCTTCAGGTCTTCAGCAGCGCAGTCTGCTCTAGTCTTTGGCACATCCACTCCTTCAACATTCTTCTTGTAGTTGCTAGAGGGCCATCAGTGACTATGTCCTAGAGTTCATAGTCTTCTCCTATGATGTGATCCCACATCCTATTCTTCCACCAATAATAGTACTAACCATTGAAAAGTGGAGGCCTAGTAGTGGATTGCCCTTCCTAGTTTCCAGGTGGTGCACTCATGTTGATCTTTTCCTAAGGTGTTAGCCTCTTCAAGGATAACCTGCTCTGATACCTATTGATGTTTTAAGCGCCAATACAACACAAGAGGGGGGTGATTTGTGTGGTACCCAATTTTCGATGTAGAAGAACCAGGTTCTTCTAGGTGTTCTAACTACTATTGTTTGCGGAATTAAAAGTACATAAAATAAAGAACACGGAGATTTTCACGTGGAAAACACCTGGCTCAAAAGGTGAAAAAACCACGACCTACTACTCCGTAGGATTTTCCCAAACTTCCACTAAAATCACTGAGCCAAAATAGCATTTACAAAAGCTCTTTGTAATCCTATGGATTAACTATAATCCCATTATAGCACACAACCTCAATTGTTGTGACAACTTCAAGTTAGCCTATAACTTGAACACTCAAAGTACCTAGTACAAATGCTTCTATGAAATCTAAAAGGTACAACTTTAAACCACCCACTACAATTGAACTAGAATAAGAAAAAACACAATGGAACTGGTTCTTCTATCTCGTTCAAGTAACTTCAGGAGTGCACACTCGAATCTCACATAAATTGCTTGCAAAATCGCCTTGCTCTTTTGCTCTCAATTTAGTTTAACTTTTGCGTATGTGTAATACCAGTAAAAGAGAACAATCATTGTTATTTAATGAGTTAGTAATTAGAGTTTGATTGAGACTCAATTGCTAATCTTCCATCGAAGTTGAGTCCTTGAACAACACAAACTCTAACACTATCTTTTATCCGGATTGTATTCTCTTCACATAAGGAGACTTTCTCCCCTTATCCAATCTGCAACCTTTTCGATCAGATCAGGATATATTGATCCTTGATCAATGGGACTTATCTCCTTCACGTACATCTCACATGTGTAGGTTGATCATCACTGTGCTTCACATGATGGACCTGGTCCATGATTGAGTTCATTTGTCATTCTTCAAAACTTCGCTTGTTCTTGGGCCAACAAAAACCCTAGGTTTTTCTCTAACCCCATGATTTCACCTTAATATTAGTGGTTAATCTACTTTAGATAGTGATATTAAACTAGAAATGGATAACACACACTTACCTCAAAGTTCTAGGTGAAGTCCTTCTCTCAAAAGCTCCCAAATCGCCCAAAGGAGGAGTGAAAATATGATAAAAATGATTCACAACCCGTATTAAATGAACCTTACTGCCCAGCAATTTTTGCATATGCGGTCCCATATCTGCGAAAAGGGGGAGGGAAGGCTGGGACTGCTTCTGCGGTCTGAAGCCCGCATCTGCGGAGCTGCTTCTGCGGCCAAAGAGCCGCATGTGCGGTTCCTGGCTTGGTCGATCCTAGGCCGCTTCTGCGATGCATGGATCGCTTCTGCGGTCTCGTACCTGCGGTTATGACAGAAGCAACAACCTTCAGCCCTTTCTCAAATTTTCCACTTTACTCGAGCCTCGTTCGATTGGCGCTCGGGGCTCCCGGGCCCCGTTCGAACATACCGACTAGTCTGAAATCATGAGACGGACCTACTCAAACCTTCAGAACACCCAAAACATCACTAAATCTAGGAATCACCCCCTAAAACCCAATGAATCAAACTTATGAACTTCAAGTTCTTAATTTTCCTCTAATGGGCCAAAACGTCCTTAAACTACTCGAATTTATACCAAATTTTACGGACAAGTCTTAAATGATATTTCGGACCTGTACCAGGCTTCAGAACCAATATACGAACCCAATACCTATGAAATCCATCATTACTTAGTTTTCCTCAAATCCTTAAAACTTCAAATTAACAATTTCGAATAAAATTCATTACTCGGGCTAGGGATCTTTGAGTTCGATTCCGGGCATATGCCCATGTCCCATATTTTCCCACGAACCCTTTGGGGCCGTCAAATTACGAATTCGGGTCCATTTTCTCAAAATATTGACCAGAGTCAAACCTAGTCTTTTAAGAAATTTCTAAGAACTCAACTAGGCATATTTCACTCAAAACTCCTCCAAACCCCGAACTAACCGTCCCCGCAAGTCGTAAATTAGCTGAAACAAGTGTGGGAAGTTTTATTTAGGGGAACGGGATCCGAAAAGGAAAAACGACCAGTCGGGTCGTTACAGAAAGAACCTTATTTATTTGTTTTTTCAATTTTATATATGTTTGGCTAGTTTTTGGTAAGTCTATGACTAATGACTAGAGGTTGGTAAGTTAAAACTTATTAGGGACATTTGTGTAAGTTTCCCTTATAAATATAGGAACGTTTACATTCATATACGCTATTTGAAACTATATTACCCTCCCTACTCAAGTTTTACTATAATTACATTTTATATACCCAATTACCATTTATGTATATTTTAAGGGAATTAATGATAAGAGCCTATACAGGATTATAAGAATACAATAACAGAAATAGAAATAACGACAAAACACAAGGAAAAACCGCTTGCAACATGGATGATAGCTGGGGATCTCTTGGTATCCCGAGGATCTCTTTGTATCCTCAATATACACACTAGGGATCTCTTGGTATCTCGAGGATCTCTTGGTATCCTCAATATATGCCAGGGATCTCTTAGTATCCCGAGGAAATCTTGGTATCCTCAATATATGCCAGGGATCTCTTGGTCTCCCAAGGATCTCTCAGTATCCTCAACACTCGTGCTAGGGATCTCTTGGTATCCCGAACCTCAGTCCAGGTCATAAATACGTACGGGGGATCACCCGGAATTCCTTCCCTTACTCCCAAATTTAAAACAACCAGCAGCATCTTAAGAATATTAAAATGAATGCTAACTCCGTAACAAGTAAACAATTAATTCTACCTAACATGCTTCACGTAGTGTGTCGCGCCCCCTTTTTCTTGCGAAATCGGGTTTATGACATTTGGGAGGACAACCCATTCCCTTTTGGGAATTTGGGTTTGAATTGAAGAGTCGCCACCTAATGATTAAGGTGCATTAGGACACCAAGAAGATTTGATTTTGAGTACCAGAGATTGGGTAAGGGCTTCAAATTACTCTAAGGGGAAGGTGTTAGGCACTCCTCAGAAACCACTAGTGTGGTTCCCGGCCAGACTATTGTTGTGGATTTAGGTGCAAATAACATATAGGCAAATAAGATTTCAAGTTAGAGGGGGTTTTCACATAATGGTTTACAAATAAACAAAGTTGGAAAGAACTTAAAGAAAGCTTATTTTCTTAAAAGATGGAGCTTAAAATAAAGAAATAAGGGAAAGGGGGTCCTAAGTTTATTAACAATATGGATCACCCCACACAATGCCCGGTAATCACTCCTCAATGAGGGGCTACACATGACATTATCGCGTGGTCATTATATCCATATATACCCTTCCCACCCCGTTAAGGTATTAAAGCGTGGAATGGTCTCGATTACTTATAGCAAAGGCTCAGATATACATCCTTACACAAACAAGCATGCAATTAGCATGACTTACATATACGTTTTAGGGTCTGATTAAATACTAGACATGAAAGAACTTAAAGATTGAGGCAGACTGATTTATTACATAGTTCAGATAAGAAGCCCGAATCAGGCCTGCCTGTTGGTTGTCGTTAATAGAACAGATTCAGTTTATAACTTTACCCTAGGGCTTGCCTAAGTGTTGGACAAGGATCTTATAGGCATGGTATCTATTGAATTCAGAAAGCAATGAAATAACAAGGTCTAAAATAAACTAAATACGTACTGGTTAAAAGGGGTAGTCAGATTATTAAAAGAAAGGCAAGTTTTAATGAAGGTTATAAGTTTTGCAACTGATGGTACCTGTTATTACTGGTTTTAGCTCTAGACGTGAATGAAGCGATTTAGATTTGATTAGGAATTCCTATAGACACGCTTTCTATGCATAGTTGATTTTAAACCTTGTAGACATGATATAAAAATGCAGAAGACTCATGTTAAACCTATGAACATGATATCTAGATGCTGAATTTTGTTTAAAACATGAACATGATATCCAGGTCCAATTGAATGTTTGAGTCCTATGAGCATGATATATAGGTGCAGAAGTTTGTTTAAAACCTATGGACATGATATCTAGGTACAATTGATCGTGCAAATTTAGACAATCTTGTAGCCACGATTTCTATATGAATATATATCACGCCCCAAAATCGAGGAGCACGACCAGCGCTCAACCGAGTAAACCTGACTGAGCAAGCCTGTTAGGTTCCATTCTACCCAAACTAATTCATGAATAAATAGGAGATGGACTCCATTAATCACACTTAGTAAGTATTTCATTAACAACTTCCATTTAATTTCCATTAGTAGCTTAAAACATAATTATCAAAATATTACAAGCTTTATAAATCTTTACCAAACATCAATATTTCTACTTTGATCCCAATACCTGACACTACCCACAACCTGTCTACGGAGCTCTAAACACAACTGAAGAGTAATGTTATATGAAAATGTAGGTAACAAGGCTCCGGCTATACCTCAAAATACAAAGTACTTGATAAACAGATGAAATAGGACCCCGAAATGAAGTGGGGCTCACCAAGTCAGCTGAAAGGATGATGCGGCACTAGCTGCGACCAACACCGCCTGCTATATAAACACCTACATCCATTTAAAGACGTAGCACCCCGATAAAAGGGATGTTAGTGCCATCGAATAGCACTAGTATGTATAACTAAACACCATCTTAATATAAAGAACTATAATAAAATAACTAAGAAATCTTAAACACCATTTCAAGAGAAAGAACTATCATACAAGAACAAAGAAATCATATTGATGAGTTTCAGATAAGCACCACATCAACAATATAAGAGGTTCACATAGTTTTCACAAAGTTTCTAAGATTTTAGAGTAGGTAATCCCATATTGTTGCATCATTATCCATATTACCCCGCTTCCTTGAGTGGAGTCCGATCATGGCCCAATCGGCTAAGCTGTCTCCCCGAGATGTTACCATCATTTCATTTTCACTTTCCAGTTTCAATCATTAATACATTACCACCATGTATATATGTCATGGCATCCGATCACGGCCCGATCGGCTAAGCTGTCTTACCAAGACGTTACATCAATCACAATTTCATTTCAATCTTTACTTCACATATATCAATTCATAGGCACTTAAGGCTACAATTATCATATCATACTTGGCACTAGGCCACATTTCATAACTCACATTCCTTATCACTTTCACTTTCAACATCAAACTTGCCATTAAAGATAAGGGCATACACAAGAGCAATTTAACTTACAACGCATGTGGGGACACCATGGGAGCTCAATTTATAAGAAGAGGGGTTTTTAGCCATACATACCTTGTTTAAGATTTCCTTAAGTTACTACGACGTTTCGGAAATTCTAGCAATCCCAATCTACTTGAGACATAACAAAATTGAACACAAATTAGGAAGGTATTCATGATTTCAGCTCATTTGAGCATTTTATCAAACACTAGTTGAGAATCGATTTCAAATCTCTTTTACAAGATTTCCTTCATTCCCCAACCAAATCTTTAATTATTTATGTTCAACAATCTTCCCACAAATCTAATATGTACATGCATGTATACATAATACTATTACACCCAATAATCATACCTCAATAACCCATCTCTACAACACCAATACAACCTAGGTTAGGCACCTATGGCTTCCAATCACCATCACATGAGTTACAATACTTAATTCATACCCATATTTCCATAATAACTCCATATATGTAAGTCTAAGGGTAAAAGGTTACCTCTTGTAGACAAAATCTTGAAAGACAACTTTTGAGATGTTCTTGAGATTTTGAAGAAATCCTATGAAATTCAATCAAAATCATGTTTTAACTAGTGATTAAGAAGTAAAATCACCATGAAAATACACTTAAAAACTCACCTTAGGTGTGCAATTGTATGCCTTGGCCGGATTGAGGATGGAGAGGATGCCCTAGTCTTGAAAAATGACTTAAATCCTCTCATTTCCCGTCCTTAGGTGTATTTAGAGGTCTGCTACTAGCGCGCCCGTGCTAAGGCCGCGCTCACGAGGCAGAATACTTCTCAATATGCGCGGCCGCGCTTCCGCCGCGTACCTGGGCATGCATATGACACATGCCTAGTAAAATGGTCATAACTTTCTGTATACACCTTAAAATGACGAACGGTTTGATGCGTTGGAAACTAGACTCACAGAGCTTTAATTTGATAGGTTGTAAATCACACAACACCTTATATATATATATATATATATATATATATATATATATATATATATATACCCTATCACACCAAAATTATTTATCAGCTAGGTTCACNTTAGTCTCTTATGAAATTTTCCAATTTGCTTAGACTTAGGCCTCCCATTAGACCCCACATTACACATTATAAGACTTATACACTTATTTAACAAATCGAATTAATGTCCATCATGTTAATAGCACATAAAATATTATAATTAGCCTACGTGGCACCACGAAATCCTAATTTACTTAGCGAAATTTTTCGGGGCCTTACAATATAGTAGTCCTATGATCATGATTTTTATATGAATGTAGGATATATAGAATTCAGAAGGAACTATAGGCATGATTTTTGTATGCATTTGCATATGCAGATTTCCAAACACCTATAGGCATGATTTCTATACGCATATTCAAAATTCCTATAGACATGGTATCTACCCTTTTGGCATGCATAGTTACCCACCCTTTTTCACTAGCCATCCCCAAGAGTTCATTACAAATTTTTACAGCCCGAAATAAAGTAAAAATATCAGAAAAAATAAAAGTACAACAAAAGCAGAGCCTGATTCAGACTTCATGTCTGAAATATGAGGTAAACCAACTCCAAGAGATCATGATCCAAAGCCTTTCTTCCATTTAAATGTGTCAAAGTTCCCTAAGAGCCTCAAAGGGACTCCGGGCAATGCTCACACCTAAATGTATAATCAGATTAGGACAAGTGCAGTATGGAAGGGTCAGCCCTCAAGAGTCCAAGTTCAGAGGGAGCTCAAAGGGTCCCAAGGCAAGGCTCACAAGAGGGGGGGCAGAACATAAGGACTAAAAAGTGTGCAAGTGCAGAATAGGATGCCAAAGGGGAAAAGGAGAGGGAAAAAACTACTAATAAACACTCATAGGGGGCCCAGGGGAGTAGGGAGATTGTAAAGAGCCTATTGCTTAGGCAAGGGCAGGCTTTAGGCATGCCCAGCAATGGAGGATGCTAGCATAATCATAAGCCTGCTAGAACACACATTATTAGAGGCTAGGATCCCGGGGGATCAAGTTTAATTCATCGACAATAATTTGCATATTGCCATACCTCAAACCATAGCATGAACACATAGGGGGCAGGGGTTTGGGATTCATAATAGAATAGGCAGAAAGAAATTAGTAGTGTTAAACCACACATAAGCAGTAAGCAAACAGGGATACAAAAGCAGTAAATGAACACATTGTTTTGGTGCTAAAAAGCTTAAATTAGGACATACCAGTTTCAAAAAAGCAAATAAAAAGAGGCAGGCAGTAGGTCTTGTAAATAGGCCACAGTACAAGCACCAAGAGAGAATACTTTTGAGTGTAAGTGTAAGTTCAGAAAGACTACGAGTGATGGATGTTTTTGCTAATGAAAGAGTCCTGTATTTATAGTGTGAAAAACGGGCAGAAATAAGGTAAGAAAACAATTAAGGAATTGGATATCAATTAAAAATCAATCAATAAAAGACTTCTTTTACTTAAGGAATTCAGACTTAAACAGTAAAAATTATTTAAGGAAAGGAATAAAATAAGCATCTTGTGCAAAGTAGGCAATTAGGGGTAAATACATAGGAGTTTATTTAGGGGAAGAGTTTGAAATACACGGTCAAAACAAAATAAGGTAAGAATCAAATAGTACACAGTAAATCAAGGGGTCAGAGATTTTGTAATCACTGGTCTATGGATGAACAAAGTCAGAAAAGCTAAGGAATGTTTTTTGACTCAAATTGAGTAACAGGGAAGTCAACAAACAAGGAAAGAAATCAATCATACTTATACAAAGGAAGTCTGAAATCAACAAAAACTGAAAGCCATTTTAGGAGGTAAGTTCAGCTCATATAAAGAGTACACAAATATGCTAGGCTGAATTTAGGGCAAAGAAAAACATCATGCCATTGCAAAATCAGTAGGTAGTAGAAAGTAAGATCATGGTAATCACATAGTAGAAAGAGATAGTATCAAATAGCATACAAAGGGTCTAGTATAACAACCTTTAGAAGAGTTTAGTAGAGAATCAGAATTGCTTAAAGAAACAAAGGTTGAAATAAAGATTTCAAGACTCCGTTGAGGAGCAGATGAAACAAATTCAGAAACACGAAATAGGTCCAAAAGAGTTAGTGTTTCTTAAATCAAACAAGTTCAAGCAAATCACACAATCAATGGTCTCAAAACTCCGATAAACCCTAGGGTTTTTACCATCAATCGAGTGCAGAGATTAGAGGAGAAGTAATCAAGGAAAAAGATACTAATCGAGACAGGTTCAGAGGTCTCAGAAAGGAACTGAGACCTTCAACATGCTCTTTCAGTAGCAGGAACTTATGAGAATCATAGTAAAAGAACAACAAGCAAAACACAGCAGAAGAACTCAAAGAAATATAGTAGGAAAAACTAATAAGAAACCTAGTAGAAGAAACTAGTAAGAACACAGTAGGAGAAATATATAAAGAAGCATAGTAGAAGAAACTTAATAAGAACATAGTAGAAGAAACACACAAAGAACACAGTAGAGGAAACGGATAAGAACATGGTAACAAAAACTTAACAAGAAGACAGTAGAGAAAATTGATAAGAAACATAGTAGAAGAAACACATAAGAGAAAAAAAAATCAAAGAATATCTAAGTAACTCAAAAACCCTAGATCGGAAAAATGAAGGTTTTGAAAGCATAGTTTTGAAAAAAATCTCAAGATTTCGTTTAAAAGTTCAGGGAAATACGGATCTAGAACAGATCTAAAGAAATCAGAAGAACCTCAAAAGCTAGGGTTTCAGATGAACCCAAACGGTGAGAAAGACTTGGATAGTCGTTGATATAAGTAGGAGGAGTCGAGGTCAGGCTCGAACAGACATGGTTTGCCGGAGCAAGGACGGAGATGGCCATGGAACTTGAATCAAACAAGGTTTGGACCTACCTTCTTCGTTGTTAGGTCATGAGACTTCAATAACCAAACTTGGAGGAGCCATAGAAGGCTGGTGGGTGGTGAAACCACCATGGATTCAGGCAAGAAAATTGCCGGAGAAGGTGAGTGAAGCTCATCGGAGCGGAGGGGGAGAGGGAAGGTTCTAGAGAGAACCAGAGATAGAGATAGAGAGATGAGAGTCGGTTGGGTGAGGAATGAGAGGGGTTTGGGTTTGATTTGGTAAGAAAGAATCTGGACCATTGATAAAAATTGATCAACGCCAAGATTTAATCAGACTAGGTCGGGTAGATTTAGTAACTGGGCTTGGGTCTTTGGGCTGGTTTAATTTAGGTTGGGATCTGGTTTAATTTAGGCTAGATTAGAAAGCTAAATCTGGCTATAAGTTACATAGCCCTTTTTCCCATTTAATTTATAAAAAATAGTAAATAAATTTTTGAAACAAATTGAAAGTAATAAAATTATTTATAATATATATATAATCATCAATTTAAAAATATAAGATCCCATTTTATAAACATGAGACGAGTTTAAATCTAAAAATGGCTAATATTGCAATTATGCAATTTTATACTTAAAAATACCAAATAAATTTATAAAAATGTGTGAAAAATATCTTATATATATTTTAGTATAAACATGAGAATCCATAAATGAATCACCAAAAATGATAATGTAGGGGACAATTATTGGGTTTTTCTTGATAAAATAGGGCACTAATTAATTTAAAAATCCTTGAAAAACTAAGGAAAAATAATACGACCTTGGGACATACTTATATATGCATATACATGCTATTTTGAAAGGTATTTTGCATATAAAAAAATACACGGAGAAATTGGGTATCAACAGCTACCCCTCTTTACCGGGAAAGGATGAAGGAGTTGTCGGGTAAAGATATGATGGCCAATTTTGACCGAACGAAATGGTTTGAAGAGGTTTGGTCGCGCTCTGGCTCCTGAGCTGCCTACATATCCCTGGTGTTACAGGAATCATGTCATATGTAGTTCAGGATCCGTCGGCGGAGCATACCGATGGAGACCTTTCAAGAATGGATGCATTATTCAAGTTGGGATGAATGGTTAAGGTCTAATAGGGCTGCGGGAACTGGAGTGGGATCGCTCCTGCTGAGATGGTCGTTGCTCACCGGTTTACCTACAAATGAGCAATACAAGCATATATTAAGCGTAAATTTAAACATGATGCAAGTTCTCGTTGGACCTTGAATGTTGTCTTTGGACAGTTGGGATGACGTCCTCAGACCATGATGTCTTGGGCCATAAAGCATATAATAAAGGATTTGCAGGCCATGAAATTATGCTCCCGGGCTGTGAGAATGATGCCTCTGAACTATGATGTTTTTGAATAATAATATGCAAAAGATAAAAGGGATCTTCAGGCCATGACATGGTGTTCTCGGGCTACGTAAATGGTGCCTCCGAACAATGACGCCCTTAGATAATTTGGTGATCTTTCAGCCCATGAAATGCAGTGTTTGGCGATCTTTCAGCCTATGCAATGCAGGAGGTAGCGATCATTTAGCCATGCAAATGTAAATAAAGTGGCGATCTTTTAGCCATGCAAATATAAATAAAACTACGATATTTCAGCCATGCAAGTGTAGAGGTGGCGATCTCTCAGCCATGCAAATGTAAAGGTGGTGATCTTTCAGCCATGCAATTGTAGAGGTGTCACCATGTAAATGTAAATAACGCGGCGATATTTCATCCATGTAAGTGTAGAGGTGACGATCTTTTAGCCATGCAAATGTAAAGGTGGCGATCTTTCAGCCATGCAAGTGTAAATAAAGCGGCGATATTTCAACCATGCAAATGTAAAGGTGGCGATCTTTCAGCCATGCAAATGGAGATAGAGCTTAACCTCGGAAGGCAGAATGGTAGCCTTATGCAATGCAAAAATACAGATGGAGGTAGAGCTTAACCTCGGAAGGCAGAATGGTAGCCTTATGCAATGCAAGAATGCAGATGGAGGTAGAGCTTAACCTCGGAAGGCAGAATGGTAGCCTTATGCAATGCAAGAATGCAGATGGAGACAATATTTAGTCTCGGAAGGTAGATTGGTAGCCTTATGGAATGCAGAAAATGCAGATGGAGATAGTGTTTAGTCTCAGAAGGTAGAATGGTAGCCTTATGCAATGTAGAAAATGCAGATGGAGAAGTGTTTAGTTTCGAAAGGTAGAATGGTAGCCTTATGAACTGCAGAAAATACAGATGGAGACAGTGTTTAGTCTCGGAAGGCAGAATGGTAGCCTTATGCAATGCAGAAAATGCAGATAGAGACAGTATTTAGTCTCAGAAGGCAGAATGGTAGCCTTATGCAATGCAGAAAATGCAGATAGAGACAGTATTTAGTCTCAGAAGGCAGAATGGTAGCCTTATGCAATGCAGAAAATGCAGATAGAGACAGTATTTAGTCTCAGAAGGCAGAATGGTAGCCTTATGCAATGCAGAAAATGCAGATAGAGACAGTATTTAGTCTCAGAAGGCAGAATGGTAGCCTTATGCAATGCAGAAAATGCAGATAGAGACAGTATTTAGTCTCAGAAGGCAGAATGGTAGCCTTATGAACTGCAGAAAATACAGATGGAGACAGTGTTTAGTCTCGGAAGGCAGAATGGTAGCCTTATGCAATGCAGAAAATGCAGATAGAGACAGTATTTAGTCTCAGAAGGCAGAATGGTAGCCTTATGCAATGCAGAAAATGAAAATAAAATGGCAAATGGTAATAGAATTTCTTAGCTGATAGCAGGTTGCGACATTGTGACTGCTGGGGACATTGGGATATAGGGAATATCGCCAGCGTGCGTGGATAGCAAATGCTGGTAAACGCGAACAATTCTAAGAGTTATATTCCTGAACAACATTTGTCTCCTGATTGTATAGCATGTCAGATGCTTTCGCAATCCAAATGTCTGCATCCAAAGAAAAATCGTGAGTTTTGTAGATAGGAGGTTAGTTCGTATCCCTGCTGGCCTTGTTCGACCTGTTTGGCTTTGATCATACGATACGGCATGTATAATTAGGGTAGCATTGCTGAACAAAGAGATTTCGATAATAAACACGCATGAGTTAGTGAAAATATGACATAAGTATATATTAAAAAAGATAGCTTTTAGATGAACCGACGACCGTGACGTGGTTCATGAAATTGCAATCTCTCCTGCCTCGGAATTTCGATGGTCCTCCTCAAAATTCTGCCCCAGTTTAATGGGTTGATGCTTCTGATGGCTGCTTGTGATGACTGGCCAAAATTACTTTAGAATTTTGAGGGTCCTCCTCAAAATTCTGCCCTAGTTTTTAATTACGGGGGGAAATGAAAATTTTATTGAATTGTGACTGAACCCACAGGGCTACCTCGTATCCCATCTTAAATGGGAATCATGTAAGGCGTAGTTCAAATTACATCATATAGGAAAACACATAGATTACATATAATATCGCTTGACTGGATCTGAGTTGATTGGGTTTTGCCAGACTTCTCCGTCCATTTTTGCAAGTATTAGGGATCCTCTTGTTAGAACCCGGTGAACCATGTACGGACCCTGCCAGTTGGGAAAGAACTTCTCTTTGCCTTCATCTTGATGCAGAAAAACTTTCTTTAACACCAGCTGCCCCGGTGTGAACTGTCTTGGCTTGACTCTTTTGTAGAAGGCTCTGGATATTCTGTTTTGATAAAGTTGACCAAGGCAATCTGCATTCATCCTTTTCCTGTCTATGAGGGCTAACAGCTCATATCAACTTTTTACCCATTTTGTATCATCGAGCTCAGCTTCTTGTATGATCCTCAAGGAATGGATTTCTACTTCAGTGGGAATGACTGCTTCTGAACCATATACCAGCATGTAGGGGGTTTCCCCAGTTGATGTGCAGACTGTGGTACGGTACCCCAATGAAGCAAATGATAGCTTCTCGTGCCACTACTTATGCTTCTCTATTATCTTCCTTAGTATCTTCTTGATATTCTTATTGCTGGCTTCTACAGCTCCATTCATTTGAGGTCTGTAGGTTGTAGAATTCTTGTGTTTGGCCTTGAAGGTTTCACACATGGCTTTCATCAGGTCACTATTGAGATTGGAGAAATTATTAGTGATGATTGACTCTGAAATCCCGAATCGACAAATGATACAGTTGCGGACGAAGACTGCCACGACTTTCTTAATTACTGCTCTGTAAGATGCTGCTTCAACCATTTGGTGAAATAATCAATTGCTACCAAGATAAACCTATGTCCGTTGGAGGCAGCGGGCTTGATTGGTCTAATAACATCCATTCCCCAAGCAGCAAACGACCATAGTGAGCTCATTCGGTGGCACCTTTATCATATCTACATGTATCTGATAGCGGTGGCATTTCCGAACATCTGGATGTAGTCCGTTTCTATAGACCAGCTCAGAGTATCAATTTTGCTAAGACAAAACCGTTCATATGTGGACCGCAGGTCCCTACATGGACTTCCTCTAGAATCCTGGATGCTTCTTTTGCGTCGACACACCTTAGTAGTCCCAAATTAGGAGTCCTCCTATACAGGATTCCCCCGCTGTGAAAGATATTATTGGACAATCTCTAAAGTGTACGTTTCTGAGTAGGATTTACAGGTTCTGGGTATTCGCCTTTTGCCAAATATTCCTTAATATCATGAAACCAAGGCTTTCCGTCTACTTCTTCTTCAACATGGGCACAATACGCTAGCTGGTTATGGATTTTCACAGGAATGGGATCAATGAAGTTCTTGTCTGGATGTTGTATCATGGATGATAAGGTAGCCAGTGCATCGGCGAACTCATTCTGGACTTTGGGAACATGCTGGAACTCTGTCTTTTTGAACCTCTTTCTCAACTCCTGTACGTGATGCAGATACGGGAGTATCTTGGAGTTCTTGGTCGCCCATTCTTCTCGGACATGATGTATAAGCAAGTCTGAATCCCCAATTACTAGAAACTCTTGAATGTTCATGTAAATGGCCATCTTAAACCCTAAGATGCATACTTCGTACTCAGCTATGTTGTTGGTGAACGAGAATCTTAGTTTGGAAGATACCGAATAATGTTGACCGGTTTCTGATACTAGGACTGCTCCTATGCCAACTCCTTTGAAATTTTTTGTTCCATCGAAAAACATTCTCCAACCGTCATAGGATTCTGCAATATCTTTTCCGATGAATGATACCTCTTCATTGGGAAAGTACGTTTTCAAGGGTTCGTATTCCCTGTCTACGGGATTCTCGGCAAGGTGATCTCCAATGCATGTCCCTTGGTCGCTTTCTGAGTCACGTAGACAATGTCAAATTCAATTAATAGGATTTGCCACTTAGCTAGCTTGGCAGTAGGAATGGGCTTCTGAAAGATGTATTTCAAAGGATCTATCCTTGATATGAGATATGTAGTATAGGCACATAAGTAGTGCCTCGGCTTCTAAGCTACCCAAGTCAAAGCACAGCAAGTGCGCTCTAACAGAGAATACTGGGCCGCATACAGGGTGAACTTATTTGCTGAGGTAATAGATGGCCTGTTCCTTCCTCACCATTTCGTCATGCTGCCCCAGAACGCAACCGAAAGCCTTATCCAATACTGCAAAGTAGAGTAATAGAGGTCTACCTGGCTCTGGCGGGACCAAAACTGGTGGTGTTGACAAGTATTCTTTGATTCTATCGAAGGCTTTTTGACAGTCGTCAGTCCATTTAGTAGCAGCGTCCTTCTTCAATATCTTAAAGATTGGCTCACAGGTAACCGTAGATTGTGCTATGAACCAGCTGATATAGCTAAGTCTTCCAAAAAATCTCATTACGTCCTTCTTGCTCTTTGGCGGTGGCAATTCTTGAATAGCTTTGACCTTTGATGGATCCAGTTCTATTCCTCGGCGACTCACAATAAACCCAAGTAGTTTTCCAGCAGGAACCCCAAATGCACACTTCGCGAGATTCAATTTCACATTGTACCTTCTCAATCTATTGAAGAACTTCCTCAAATCTTCCATGTGATCAGTGGCTTTCTTGGACTTGATGATGACGTCATCTACATATACCTCTATCTCCTTGTGTATCATGTCATGGAAAATGGTAGTCATGGCCCTCATGTAGGTGGCCCCTGCATTCTTTAACCCAAAAGACATCATCTTGTAACAGTACATTCCCCACGGTGTAATGAAAGTCGTTTTCTCAGCATCTTCTTCATCTATCCATAGCTGATGATACCCAGCAAAACAATCTACAAATGACTGCAGCTCATGCTTCGCACAATTGTCAATCAGGATGTGTATATTTGGCAAAGGGAAGTCGTCTTTCGGACTACCCTGGTTGAGATCCCGGTAGTCGACACAGACTCTGACCTTTCCGTCCTTCTTTGTTACCAGCACGATATTGGCTAACCATGTTGGATACTCTACTACCCCGAGAACCTTAGCTGTGACCAGCTTAGTGACTTCTTCCTTGATTTTTAGACTCATATCAGGCTAACTTTCTGAGCTTTTGCTTTACCGGCGGACATGTTGGATCGGTTGGCAGTTTGTGAGCCACAACGGACGTACTTAGACCAGTCATATCATCATATGACCAGGTGAATATGTCCTCATATTCTTTTAGAATTCTGTGCACTCTTTTTTTTTTACAGTGACAAATGAACGTTGATTCGTGTTTTGTTGATGTTTTCTGTATCTCCCAGGTTAACAATCTTACTCTCGTCTAGGTTGGACTTAGGTCTTTTCTCAAAATTATCGATTTCTTTAATAATCTCTTCTGGTATGTCATCTTCCTCTGAATCTATATCTGTTTGTTGCGTTGTCTCGTTGTATGTCACAGTCATTGGTTTATCAAGACAAGTAATAGTAATGATGTATAAGTAAAGTAATGAGAGAAAACAATAGTAATAAATGTTGATACATAAGAATAGTCAAAATGCTTCGGTAAATTGCATAATTGTTTTGAACATTGTAGATCTTATTGCGGGAATTAAAAGACGTGCGAGAATAAAATTTTCAGTAAATAAAAAATAGTGCTTTTTTTAGCCTTGCTACCCCGAGGTTCGTTGGGCTCTGGTAGTCTTGATGGTCCAGTTGTTGAGGCGGGCTCCTCTATTTACGGCCTGTATGGAAGGGTCTTCCTCCTCCTCCTCCCCGAGAACAATGCAATAGTCTATGTCATCATCCTCTAAAAACAAGTTCTTTACCGCCACGAGTGCTTCTTCCTCTACTGACCCATAGATAACATCGGCTGGTTAGAAAGTCTGCTCCAAATGTGGTATTGGCTGTTCCAGTGGATAGTAAGGATCGTGCCGTAGTGGTGACCAGTTGTTGAATTACTCCCTAGTGTACCCGTATCCCAGACCGAAAGTAGTGCCGTGCTTCTTGAGCTTTATGGGTTTAGCGATTCCTTGGAGGTTCTTACCGAGCCCTTTGCTAGGCTCGTACCCATACCAATTTGGTATACTCTCGATCTTGTTGTCCCACCATTTGTCTTTGTCAATAGCATTCACCCTTTCGATGTGATGGTAATTCTCTCCACCCAGCTTCCTTCTTCCTTCAATTGACAGAATGGCCTGGCGACTGTATATAGGGTTGCTACCATCACCGTGAATGATTACCTCTAGATGATTCCATTCGAATTTCACTGCTTGATGTAGTGTCGATGCCACAGCCCTAGCGGTATGGATCCATGGTCGTCCCAACAGTAGATTGTAAGATGTCGGCACGTCTGTAACTTGGAAATCAACATCGAACCAAGTTGGCCCCATTTTCAAACACAACGAATTTCCCGGATAGTAGACCTCAGGGAACCGTCGAAGGATTTCACATTGATGGCTCCATCCTTTATCTCATGCAGTATCTTGAGTGTTACCAGTGGATAAATATTGAGACTAGAACCTCCGTCAATTAGGATCCTGGGGATAAAGCAGTCCTCTTTTTTCACAGTGATGTGCATCGCTTTGTTGTGACCCAAACCTTCAGGTGGTAGCTCATCTTCATGAAAAGTAATTTTGTGACTTTCCAGCACCTGTCTGACCATATTGGCTATTTCTCTGCCGTTGATGTTGCTTGTAACGTATGCTTCACTTAATACCCTCAATAAAGCATTCTTGTGTGCCTCATAATTCTGTAGCAAAGCCAGGATAGAGATTTGCGCCGGTATTTTGTTCAACTGGTCGATGACCGAGTATTCTTTAGCTTGTATCTTTCTCCAAAGATTGTTCGGACCGGTCTCAATGATGGATGACCAATTGGGGACTTGCTTGCTTGATTCAGCTAAGTGTTCCGGGTTATATACCCTACCAGTTCTCATCATACCCTGTACATTGATAGTTTTCTTGAATCTACCCTTGCCTTTAATCCTTGCCTAGGTTGTATAGTCCTATGGTATAGCCTTGGTATGGAACGGTGTCATGGTTGACATCACCACTAGGATCAGCGCGGCTATCTTTACTCTGAACAGAGCATGTGCGATGAGTGGTAGAATGGCAAGTTCAAATGGTGGGGGTGTATTTGTTGGAGACACGAATTCGACCTCAATTGGCGTTGGTGTCTTTGCAGATGACATTGTTTCAAACTCCAGTGGTACGGGAATATTTACCTCAACGTCTCCAGATGGTTGAATCTAGACTATGATTGGATTAAGGGTAACTATTGGCTTC
Source organism: Nicotiana glauca (assembly GCA_026770625.1). Lineage (NCBI taxonomy): Eukaryota > Viridiplantae > Streptophyta > Magnoliopsida > Solanales > Solanaceae > Nicotiana > Nicotiana glauca. The sequence goes on from MU757960.1 coordinate 68,180, forward strand.
TTTGGATCATCACCTTCTACGATTAACCCGATCGATTCCTCGGGATCCCAATCATCCTCTATTTCAATCATGTGTACGCCTCCACCCTTATGGTCTGGCAGAGGGTTATTGTAGACTTTTACAGTGGGCTCCTTTGCCACAATAATTTTGTTGTCAATCAGAGCCTGGATATTGTATTTCAGGGAGCGACATTCGTCGATGGTATGTCCTATCATGTCGGAATGGTATGCACATGATTGGTTTGGGTTAACCCATTGAGAAAGTTTCTCAGGGGTTACAACAGGGATATGGGTAACATAACCAGCAGCTTTGAGCCTTTCATACAGCTGGTCAATAGGTTCAGCAATGGCTATATACTGTTTAGGAGGTCTACGATCAAAATTTGGTCAAGGTCTAGGAATATTTTGATGGGTGGGAGGCGATTGATAGTGGGATGGTTGGGCATTGTAGGTTTGGTAGACATGTGAGGCTTGGGAATATCTAGGTGAAATAGGTTGATATGTAGGAGGTGGAGGTGATTGATAAGTAGGTGGTGGAATTTGGTAGGAGGGTGAATGTGTTTGGTAGTTCGGGGTAGGCTGATATGTGAGTGGAGGCATTGGGTAGGTTTGGTATTTGTTAGGATATTTGTTTCTTTGTGGAAACATTACGGCACCTACGTCCCTTTTCTTGGATGCACCACTAGCCTGTTAGGCCTTATTGGTAGCTTGAAAGGCCTCGAAGTTCGTAACCATACCACTTTTGATGCCTTTTTCGGCCCTTTCACCCAACTTGATGATGTCAGAAAATTTATGGTTCTCAATCAACATCAGTCTTTCATTGTATTGCGGGTCCTGAGCTCGAACGAAAGAATTGTTCATTTGTTCTTCCTCTTAGGCAGGTCTGACCTTAGCAACTTCGGATCTCCAGCGAGTAGCATACTCACAAAATGTTTTTGTGGGCTTCTTATTTAGGTTCTGAATGTAGAACACATCTGGTGCATTTTCTATGTTGAACCTGAACCTGTCCATAAAGTCAGGCGCCATACTTACCCAATTCGACCATTTCTTAGGGTACTGGCTAATGTACAAGACAGAGCATATCCTTTCAGACCCTCATGAAAAGTCTCATGCGGATCCTCTCATCCTTCCCTACTCCGACCAACTTGTCGCAGTATGTTCTCAAATGAACTCTCGAATCCCCTAAACCATCAAACATCTCAAACTTTGGAGGTTTGTACCCCTCAAGCAGTTCGACGTTGGGTTGTATGCAAAGATCTTCGTAGTTCAACCCTTCAATCCCCTTACTTTCTTCGATACCCTGAATTCGGCTAGTCAATTTCTTAAGTTCTTCAGCCAGGTTCCTGATGAGTAAGTCTTTATCATCAGACTCAGGTGTTCTTGAGATGGGATAGGTGGAGTGTGGCATGGTCTCCACATAGATTGGGGTGTTATGATGAGTGTGGAAATGGTCATTTATGGAGTTCAAATGGTCTGGGATGAGCTAAGGAGTATTGTTGGAAGTGTGGCAAATATTGCAGTGGTGGTGATGAGCAAGATGGTTTTGTGGTTTTGGGATATTTTGTGGAGGTGCGGGGTTCTGAGTGTTTGGGAAATTAACGTCTGGAGTGGTGAGGGAAAATGTCAAATTCGCCAAATTCCGAACCTGATCAAGTTCCTCCTGGAATTTCAATAGTTTTTGCTCGAGTTGGAATGCACTTTCTTTGGAAACTTGAGTACCATGAGTGAACTCTACCCGTTCAGTTGAGTTTTCCTTTCTAGTGTTGTTCGAATCTTCCATCTTCCCTTTGTTCTTGTTTCTGGCATGACTAAGAAGAGGAGTTGGTGGAGGCCCCCTGGATCTCTTGGAATAGGATGATGATGTCAGAGTTCACGAACTAACCTTCAGGGAGGGGAATAAAACAAAAAGTAACAAGTTAGTGAGGAATATAAGAAAATGTTGTGATGTTTAAACACATAGTGTAAGAATGTAAATCGTGTCCTAATTTGGGGAACCTCTTTGTGCCCGAGATAGGCCTAGTGACAAATTGATTTGGAGAACTTAGAATGCTAGATGCCTCATTTTATTGATAAAAAGTAGACGAATCTCAAACGACACTAAATAACAGGAAATAAAATGTCACTAGTGGCCATTGGCCTTATTACATTTCTCAAAGTAAAAATAAAAAACTCCTATTTATTTGGTTCCAGAAGGACCTTCCCCAGACTCGGCATCTTTGGCTCCATCGAACAGCTTCACCAACTCGCAAAGTCCCAACAACAGGTAGGCTCTGGCTAGGTGTCCGCCCTCGTTTCCGTTAGCATTCTGGAAATCCTCGAATCTTTTGAGAAATTTCCTTTCCAGCTCCACTAAACCCCACTCCAAGTATCTGAGTCGCTTGTTGGCACTGACAGCCATATCTTTCCACTCTTCAATCAACTTTTGGTTGGCTTCTTGTATCTCACGGTGTTCGCTTTCACATTCCTGAGTCCTCTTGCGCAGTTGATTGTATTTGACCTGTGCCTCGACCTTTTCATCTATGATTCTGTGACCTCGAACAAACCCGGGTTGACCCAGACCATTATGATTATCCTCCAGCCAGCCCAAATAGTATGGAGTACAACCAGCATGGTATCTGTCTGGCTCGATGGTATCCCTTCCTATGACGATTTTGTAGCGCCGCATATGCTGATCTTGGCACTTGTAAGGGTTATCAACATCGTGAAATTCGGCCCAGAAGTGACTCATATTGTCGACCCTTGGTATAACCTGCTTCCTACCATACTGTCTCATAACTCGGAGTGGGACGTAAGGGTAGGTTCCTCTCAATCTGATCAGTATCAGAAATAGTGCATCCCTGTATCGGGCGATGAATTCCTCAGTAGGGAACCACTCGAACATCCATTGTACTTGATTCTTAGTTAGATTTTCAAATAGCTCTAACCATCCCTTGGCATCTTCTGGCTGGGCAAACATGTTGGGCATGTAGTTCATTCGTCTTAGATGATCGAAGGCTATATGATCATCCCAATCCCTTCGTTGAATCTCTTGTCGATATTCACCCCTTTGGAGATGGTCCATGAGCCAGAGCTAGAGTAGCAAATTGCAGCCCTCGAAGTGTTTGGCTCCTTGTTGACACTTCTCCAAGGCTCAGCATATCTCTGCAACTATGCCGAATGGTTGCCCACCAATTCCCTCCATTAAAGTTTTGGTGACCATAGCTAGCCTGGTGTGGATCCTTGCTTTTTTCATCGGGAACACTATCATCCCCAGGAAGCACACCATAAAAACATAGACCCTTCGCTGAATATTTCCCAATGATGTGAGGGCGAACTCATCACGATAAGTACGGTAAGATTTGGTATGACCGTACCTCTCGTACAAATAATAAAAGGGGACATAAAACTCTTTCAAGCATGTCAAGTCTGGATTCTTCTTTAGACCCATCATTTTGAGGAAACCTCTGCCCTTGCGATTTTCAGGCATTAACAAACCCGGAGTTTCCCATGGTATACCAGCCAATCCTCCTATTTCTTCTAGCAAGGGTTTCATTTCAATGTCCTCGAAGTGGAACACGGACCTATCACAATCCCAGAATAGAGTAGTTGCTTCTATGATCTTGTTGTTGGGTTGGATTTCCAGAAGGGAAGGAAGGTTTCCCAAATATTTCCGGACAAGTGTCTGATCACTGGAGTGAAGATCCTTCCACCAGCTTAGCAATTTTGGGTGGATATTGGTGACCATGCCGAATCTATGGACTTCGTGCCCCATATTTCTGCAAGACAAAAAGGTTAGGCCCTTACCCCCACCGAACTCGACTATTTAAATCTCAATAATTGGCATAAAGAATTTAGTTCTCCAAATAAATGCACAGAACGTGGTAGTATCTGTTCGGGTTTTAGGGAAACCCAGTGGACTTTGGACAAGGCTATCTTAAAGAGTCATTATGCAGACAACATAACGGACTCAACTAGGTTTGACCATGATGCATGCACAGTTAGACAGAGTAAGGTTTTTGTGGGGTTTTAGACTGGTACCCTTGAGAAGACAACTCAAGGGAGAAAGGCACGGAACCGTCGACTACACCATTGATCGACTGGTTTTACCACAAATACGCCTTTTTCGAATTTAGGGGGTGATAATATCGAAAGAGCGCAACTCATTATAAGCGTTGTATGGTACTTTATTTGGCACAAGTGGAATATGATGTTGAAAACATGCTTATGCAATAATTAAAGTAAGTTGTCATGTATTTGCACGTTATAAAAGCAATAAATACAATAATTCTTCATAATTTAAAGCAGTAATAAAGGAAAAAAGGAAAGAAACAAAAAGACAAGTCAATTTTGTAGTCAAAGAGGGAATTAAATACTTAAAGGCATTAAGCAAATAAATACATATAAAGAAGCGTAAAGTCACAACAATAGCCTGAAATGGTAAAAGCCTAAGAAAAATCCCCAACAAAGTCATCATGCAGTCGCGCCCCCTTTTTCTTGCAAAATCGGGTTTATGACATTTGGGAGGACAACTCTTTCCCTTTTGTGAATTTGGGTTTGAATTGAAGAGTCTCCACCTAATGATTAAGGTGCATTAGGACACCAAGAGGGTTTGATTTTAGTAACCAGAGATTGGGTAAGGGCTTAAAATTATTCCAAGAGGAAGGTGTTAAGCACCCCTCCGAATCCACTAGTGTGGTTTCCGGCCATACTATTATTATGAATTTAGGTGCAAATAACATATAGGCAAATAAGATTTCAAGTAAGAGGGGATTTTCACATAATGGTTTACAAATAAACGAAGTTGGAAAAAACTAAAAGAAAGCAAATTTTCTTAAAAGACAGCTTAAAATAAAGAAATAAGGGAAAGAGGGTCTTAGGTTTATTAACAATACGGATCACCCCACACAATGCCTGGTAATCACTTCTCAATGAGGGGCTACACGTGACATTATCGCGTGGTCATCATATCCATATCTACCATTCCTACCCCGTTAAGGTATTAAAGCGCGAAATGTTTCTCGATTACTTATTGCATGTTATTACCCGTCCCAATCCTATCAGTCCCGGAGGCATTTAGGACTACTAATCCTAAAGGGGAGGGATATTAGGCTTATTTGTAGTTTCAAAGGCAAAAATTCTAAAGCGACATACAAAACATGTAATGCAATTTGAGGAAAGCACATAACAAGTAAAGGCTCAGATATACCTCCTTACACAAAGAAGCATGTAATTAGCATGACTTACATATACTGTTTAGGGTCTGATTAAATACTAGACATGAAAGAACTTAAAGGTTGAGGTAGACTGATTTATTACATAGTTCAGATAAGAAGCCGAATCAGGCCTGCCTGCTGGTTGTAGTTAATAGAACATATTCAGTTTATAACTTTACCCTATGGCTTGCCTAAGTGTTTGACTAGGATCATATATGCATGATAGCTATTAAATTCAGAAAGCAATGAAATAACAAGGTCTAAAATAAATTGAATACGTATTGGTTAAAAGGGGTAGTCAAATTGTTAAAAGAAAGGCAAGTTTTAACGAAGGTTATAAGTTCTGCAACTGATGGTACCTATTATTACTGGTTTTAGCTCTAGACGTGAATGAAGCAATTCAGATTCGATTAGGAATTCCTATAGACATGCTTTCTATGCGTAGTTGATTTTGAACCTTGTAGACATGATATAAAAATGCGGAAGACTCGTTTTAAACCTACGAACATGATATCTAGATGCTGAATTTTGTTTAATACATGAACATGATATCCGGGTGCAATTGAACGTGTGATTCCAATGAGCATGATATCTAGGTGCAGAAGTTTGTTTAAGATATATGGACATGATATCCAGGAGCAATTGATCGTGGAGATCTAGACAATCATGTAGGCATGATTTCTATATGAAATAGTAGTCCTATGATCATTATTTCTATATGAATGTAGGATATACAGAATTTAGAAGGAACTATAGGCATGATTTCTATATGCTTTTACATATGCAGATTTCCAAACACCTATAGGCATGATTTCTATATGCATATTCAAAATTCCTATAGACATGGTATCTACCCTTTTTGGCATGCATAGTTACCCGCCCTTTTTCACTAGCCATCCCTAAGAGTTTATTACAAATTAATACAGCCCGGATTAAAGTAAAAATACATCAAAAAATATAAAAGTACAACCAAAGGAGAGCCTGATTCAGATTTCATGTCTGACATATGAGGTAAACCAACTCCAAGAGATCATGATCCAAAGCCTTTGTCCCATTTGAATGTGTCAAAGTTCCCTAAGAGCCTCAAAGGGACTCCGGGCAATGCTCACACCCAAATGTATAATCAGATTAGGACAAGTGCAGTGTGGAAGGGTCGGCCCTCAAGTGTCCAAGTTCAGAGTGAGCTCAAAGGGTCCCAAGGCAAGGCTCACAAGAGGGGGCAGAACTTAAGGACTAAAAAAGTGTGCAAGTGCAGAATAGGATGCTAAAGGGGAAAAGGAGAGGGAAAAAACTACTAATAAACACTCATAGGGGGTTCAGGGGAGTAGGGAGATTGTAAAGAGCCTATTGCTTAGGCAAGGGCAGGCTTTAGGCATGCCCAGCAATGGAGGATGCTAGCATACTCATAAGCCTGCTAGAACACACATTATTAGAGGCTAGGATCCCAGGGGATCAAGTTTAATTCATCGGCAATAATTTGCATATTGACATACCTCAAACCATAGCATGAACACATATGGGGGCAGGGGTTTGGGATTCATAATAGAACAGGCAGAAAGAATTAGTAGTGTTCAACCACACAAAAGCAGTAAGCAAACAGGGATACAAAAGCAGTAAATAAACACATTGTTGTGTAGCTAAAAAACTTAAATCAGAACATACCAGTTTCAAAGAAGTAAATTAAGAGAGACAGGCAGTAGGCAGTCCACAGTACAAGCAACAAGAGAGAATACTTTTGAGTGTAAGGGTAAGTTCAAAAAGACTACGAGTGATGGATGTTTTTGCTAATGAAAGAGTCGTGTATTTATAGTATGAAAAACAGGCAGAAATAAGGTAAGAAAATAATTAAGGAACTGGATATCAATTAAAAATCAATCAATACAAGACTTTCTTTAATTAAGGAATTCAGACTTAAACAGTAAAAGTTATTTAAGGAAAGAAATCAAATAAGCATCTTGTGCAAAGTAGGCAATTAGGGGTAAATACATATGTGTTTATTTAGGAGAAAAGTTTGAAATACACTTTCAAAACAAAATAAGGTAAGAATCAATTAGTACACAGTAAATCAAGGGGTCAGAGATTTTGTAATCACTGGTCCATGAATGAACCAAGTCAGAAAAGCTCAGGAAAGTTTTTTGACTCAAATCGAGTAACAGGAAAGTCAGCAAACAAAGGAAGAAATCAATCAAACTTATATAAAGGAAGTCTGAAATCAATAAAAACTTAAAGCCATTTTTGAAGGGAAGTTCAGCACATATAAAAAGTATGCAAATATGCTAGGCTGAATTTAGGGCAAACAAAAACGCCATGCCATTGCAAAATCAGTAAGTAGTAGACTGTAAGATCATGGTAGTCACATAGGTTAGCGATGTAGAAGAGATAGTATCAAATAGCATACAAAGGATCCCGTATAAGGACCTTTAGAAGAGTTTAGTAGAGAATTAGAATTGCGTAAAGAAACAAAGGTTGAAACAAAGATTTCAAGGCTCAGTTGAGCAGCAGATGAAACAAATTCAGAAACTCAAAATGGGTCCAAAAGAGTTAGGGTTTCTGGAATCAAACAAATTCAAGCAAATCACATAGCCAATAGTCTCAAAACTCGAATGAACCCTCAAATTTTAGGGTTTTTACCCTCAATCGAGTGTAGAGATGAGAGGACATTAATCAAGGAAAAAGATATTAATCGAGACAGGTTCAGAGGTCTCAGAAAGGAAATGATACCTTTACCATGTTCTTTCATTAGCAGGAACTCATGAGAAGCATAGTAAAAGAACAACATGCGAAACAAAGTAGAAGAACTCAAAGAAACATAGTAGGAAAAACTAATAAGAAACCTAGTAGAAGAAACTAATAAGAACACAGTAGGAGAAACACATAAAGAAGCATAGTAGAAGAAACTTAATAAGAACATAGTAGAAGAAACACACAAAGAACACAGTAGGAGAAACATACAAAGAAGCATAGTAGAAGAAACTTAATAAGAACAGTAGAGGAAATGGATAAGAACATGGTAATAGAAACTTAACAAGAACACAGTAGAGGAAACTGATAAGAAACATAGTAGAAGAAACATATTAGAGAAAAAAATCAGAGAACGTCTAAGTAACTCAAAAACCCTAGATTGGAAAAATGAAGGTTTTGAAAGAAATCGTTTAAAAGTTTAGGGAAAAATTGATCTAGAACAGATCTAAAGAAATCAGAAGAACCTCAAAAGCTAGGGTTTTAGAGGAACCAAAATGATAAGAAAGACTCGGATAGTCATTGATCTAAGCAGGAGGAGTCGAGGCCAGGCTCGAACATGAATGGCTTGCCGGAGCAAGGCTGGAGATGGCCATGGAACTTGAATCAAACAAGGTCTAGACCTATCTTCTTCATGGTCAGGTCATGAGACTTCAATATCCAAGCATAGATGAGCCATAGAAGGCTGGTGGGTTGTGAAATCACCATGGATTCAGGCAAGAAAATGGCCGGAGAAGGTGAGTGAATTTCATCGGAGCGGAAGGGGAGGGGGAAGGTTCTAGAGAGAACCAGAGATAGTGATAGAGAGATGAGAGTCGGTTGAGTGAGCAATGAGAGGGGTTTGGGGGGGTCGTTTGGGTTTAATTTGGTAAGAAAGAACTGTTGATCAAAATTGATCAACGGCCGAGATTTAATCTGATTGGGTCGGGTAGATTTAGCAATTAGGCTGGTTTAATTTGGGTTGGGGTCTGGTTTAATTTAGGCTAGATTAGAAAGCCAAATCTGGCTATAAGTTAAATAGCCCTTTTTCCCATTTAATTTATAAAAAATAGTAAATAAATTTCTAAAAACAAATTGAAAGTACAAAAATGATTTATAATATATAATCTTCAATTTAAAAATATAAGATCCCATTTTATAAACATGAGACGAGTTTAAACCTAAAAATGACTAATATTGCAATTATGCAATTTTATCCTTAAAAATACCAAATAAATTTGTAAAATGTGTGAAAAATATCTTAGCTATATTTTAGTATAAACATGAGAATCCAATAAATGAACCAAAAATGATAATTTTGGGGACAATTATTGGGTTCTTGATAAAATAAGGCAGTAAATTGATTTTAAAATCCTTGAAAAATTAAGAAAAAATAATAAGACCTTGGGACATACTTATATATGCATATACATGCTATTTTGAAAGGTATTTTACATATAAGCAAATACAGGAAAAAATTAGGTATCAACATAGTGCAATTAAGGTAGTTTAAGCAAATAGACAATTAAGTCATCTAAACATGCTTTTCTAGACTAACACAGGCTAAGTTTATAAATAGAGTAAGAATAGGTAAGAATGGAACTCAGTATGAATACTTAAAGTAAAAATGGATTTTTCAACAATTAGCTCAACTACGCGTCCGTCACCTCACGTACAAGGCTTTCCAATTATCAAATATCATATCCTAAGGGGAAGGTCCCCCACACAAGGTTAGACAAGCCACTTACCTCGAACCGGCTAAAAATTAACTTGAAATCACGCTTTTGCCACGAGTATCCGACTCCAAATTGCCCAAATTTATTCACTTCAATTGCATATTATAAATTACACCTCAAGTAACTGATTCTATGATTTAATTCATAGCTAATACACAAAATTAGATAAAATGACCAAAACGCCCCTCATGCCACGTATCAGAATCGGGTGAAAGTTACATTTTCAAAAACCTCGTACTCTCACGAGTCTATACATAATAAGAACACTGCAATCCGAGTCCAAATGACCCCCCAAATCTTCATTTAAAGGTCTCTTAAACTCAAACTCTAATTACCCCTTTTTCCCAAATTTCTCACCATTATTTAGGTCTTTAATCATATGAAAACGAGTTATAAAGTCAAGAACGTTTCCTCTAAGTGATTCCCCTTTTGTTTTCCTCAAAAATCCCTCTCAAAAGCTTTAAACCCGGATGAAAATGGTGAAAGAATCCCTCAAATTCGCAAAGGCAACTATTTATACGTTCTGCCGAGCGATTACCGCATTTGTGGCCCTGGGACCGCATCTGCGGTCCTGCTACAGCGAACCAAATGTCGCATTTGAGAATTTAATTAAAATGCCCAGGAACCGCATCTGCAATCATTCTTTCGTAGATGCGAAACCGCTTCTGCGGTGAACCTTCCGCATCTGTGGAACCAGAAGGAGAACCAAGAATTCGCTTCTGCGGTATCTACGTCACTTCTGCGGCTCCGCACCTGCGGAACCCCAACCGCAGGTGCGGTTATGACAGGTACAGGCGTACACCTAAAATCTGCAATCTCTTAACTTCAAAATATTTCTGGCAACCATCCGAAATCATCCCGAAACCCCCGGGACCTCAACCAAAAGTACTAACATCACCTAATACCTTATTCAAACTAGTACCAATCCTTAAAACACCTAAAACAACATCGAAACCTCGGACTAATCAATGATTTAAGCCTAAGAACTCCAAAATCCCTCAAAATACGCGTTCGATCAAAAAGTCTATCAAACCTTGTCCGAATGACTTGAAAGTTTGCACACGCATCTTAAATGGCATAACGGAACTACTGCAATTTTCGGAATTCTATTCTGACCCTCGAGTCAAAATCTCACTATCGGACCGGAAACTTCAAAAATTAATCTTTCGGCATTTCAAGCCTAAATTAGCTACGGTCCTCCAAAACACAATCCGAACACGCTCCCAACCCCGAAATCACTCAACGAAGCTAACGGAACCATCGGATTCCTATTCCGAGGCCGTCTTCATACTGTTCCAAATACGGTCAATTTTCCAACACTTAAGCTCTCATTTAGGGACTAAGTGTCCCAAAACTCTCCGAAACTCAAAATCGTACATCCCAGCAAATCAAATTAGTAGAAATAAACTTGGGGAAAGCAGTTAATAGGGGATCGGGGCATAAATTCTTAAGACGACCGGCCGGGTTGTCACATCCACACCAAATGAAAAAAGGGGGAAAATGACCAACACCCCAATTTTTAAAGATCTTACTGCCTCCAGCACTTTCGCACCTGCGGTCACCCAACCACTTCTACGGTTCCACAGGTGCGGCCCCAGTACCGCATTTGCGGTCCTTCCCAGGCCCTTTATTTTTGCTTTTGGGCTCCTTCTTCCGCAGGTGCAGTCTCGCTACGGCGGCGACTTGTTCGGATCTGCGGTCCCTGCCTTCTCACTTCTCCACCGCATCTGCGTTCCTTTGGCTGCTTCTGTGGCTCCGCACCTACGGCCAAAACCCTGCAGGTGCGGTTATACCAGATACCAGCTATTGAAGCCCTTCTTCAAACTCCAAATTTGATCTGTTAACCCTCCGGAATCCACTCGAGGTCCCCAGGACCCCAACAACTCATGCCAACCAGTCCCAAAACACATTATGTACTTGTTCGAGGCCTCAAATCATATCAAACAATGCTAAAATCACAAATCACACTCCAATTCAAGCTTAATGAACTCGAAAATTTCAAACTTCTACTTTCGGTGTTTAAACCTATCTAATCACGTCCGACTGACCTCAAATTTTGCACACAAGTCATATTCTCCATTATGGACCTACTCCAACTTCTGGAATCGTAATCCGACCTCGATTTGCAAAAGTCAACTCTCGGTCAAACTTCCCAAAAACCTTCAAATTTCTATATTTAGCCAAATGACCCCAAAATGACCTACGGACCACCGAATTTACTTTCGATCGCGCTCCCAATACCAGAATCACCATACAGAGCTATTCCCACACTCACAATCTCAAACGGTCATTGATAAACCTGAAATGCACTTCAATCCAAACTTATGAGATTCTTCCAAAAATGCTAACTTCCACAATAGGCGCCGAAATGTTCCTGGGTCTTCCAAAACCCAGTCCGCGTATACGCCCAAGTCTGAAATCATCATACGAACATGTTGGAACCTTCAAATCCCGATTCTGAGGTCGTTTACTCAAAAATCTAACCTTAGTCAATCCTTTCAACTTAAAACTTCCGAAATGAAAATTCGCTTTCCAAATCAACCCCGAACTTCCCGGAATTCAATTCCGACCGTGCGCACAAGTCATAATACCTGAAGTGAAGATGCTCATGGCCTCAAGTTGTTGACCGACGCACTAGAGCTCAAAACGACCGATCGGGTCGTTACATTTTCTCCCACTTAAACATACGTTCATCCTCGAACGTGCTAAGGATTGCGCTGGAGTTGCCCAAAGTCACTGTTTAATACCTCGAGCACCTACATGTACTACCATACCTCAGGTGGGCAACCTAGCTCGATCAATCTAAAGATACCCTTTTTCACTTAAGCAAATAAGCCTTAGATCCCAATTCCAACATCCGAAATTCTCTACCAGGCATGTTCCAACATACGCTCACCGAATCAATAACTTGTCACGACCCCAAATACTGGTCGTGATGGCGCTTATTACAGTACTAGGCAAGCCGTCAACCCTTATTCCACAACTGATTTATCAACAACATTAAGCCATTTTTTCTAACATCAGTTTTAGAAACAAAATCCTTTATAAGCATGATAATAATCAAAATATGCGGAAAACAAAATGACAAATATGACACAGCCCCAACAATCTGGTGTCACGAGTCTAGAGCCTCTAATACACAGCAGAATATCTAATACATCAAGTCTAAGAATATGGAACAAAAGTAAAAGATAGAAGGGAAGAATCAGGGTTGCGGACGCCGTGCAGCTACCTCGAGACTCCCGGCAAGTACTGGATAATAGCTGAAGCTCTCACTCTACCGCTCGGGCACCTGGATCTGCACACAAGGTGCAGGGAGTAACGTGAGTATGCAAACTCAGTAAGTAACTAAAGTAAATAAAGATCGAAGATTGTGACGAGCAGTTAAAACATAGTATATGAAAATATCAACAGAGAAATAGCTCAACTTTGTAGTTTAAAACCAGTTTCGTCACAAAAGTATACACTTTTAGCTTAAAGTTTGAAATCATATACTTAGCAACATTTTTCAACAGAGTCTATGTTTGAAGAAGAGTGAAACAGTGAAAATGGATGACAAGGCCTCTCGGGCAAAGAATCACTCAAATATGGCCCCTCTGGCAGCCTCCGATCACTCGGGACTCATCTCTCGACACTTAATTCTCAATCTCAGCACTCAACTCATATATCCGTCATAATAACAGAAATCATGATAGCCGCTGCGGCGTGCAGCCCGATCCATATATCGTTGCGGCGTGCAGCCCGATCCATATAGATAGTCGACTGCGCTCACTGGGGGTGTGCAGACTTTAGAGGGGCTCCTACAGCCCAAGCGCTATATTACTGTGGCGTGCAGCCCGATCCAATATATATATTTATTGCTGCGACGTGTAACCCTATCCATATAAGTATTGTTGCGGCGTGCAGCCCGATCCATAATATATATATATATATATATAATATCCTCATCGTTGGGTTCTCAACCCCTCTCAGTCATAATCCTCACAGCCTCTCGGGCACAATAATAGAAGGTAGGGATCTCAGCCCATAAATCCTCTCATTTAGGAATAGAGTGATAGAACCAGCTTAAATCATTTAATTGGATAAAGACATGACTGAGGATATGGATTTTAAACAAGTAAAGTGAGGAAAATCAGTCAAAATTCCCCTAAGTGTTCTACAGGTCAGCACAAGGCCCCAAACATGGTATACAGCCCAAATCACAATATAAATGACTAAAACATAGAATAATATAGATTTCCAAATCAATTACGCGACTTAATAGTCGCTGCGGGATGGACCAAGTCACAATCCCTACCGGTGTACGCCCACACGCTCGTCACCTAGTATGTGCGTCACCGCATTTATCAAGTCAAGTCAAATAACGGGGTTTTGTACCCTCAGTTCCAGATTTACAATGGTTACTTACCTCAAACCGGTGAAAATACTACTCTGCAATGCCTTTGCCTCTTGAATCGGCCTCCACTCGCATCGAATCTAATCAAAATCAAAACGAATATGTCACAATATGCTAAGGGAGCAAAGCCCAATCAAAAACAATAAAAAAATATCAAAAATCTCGAAATTAGCAAAACCCGAGCCCCGGACCCACTTCTCGAAACTCGGAAATTTTTACATCAACGGGTTCCTTATTCTCCCACGAGTTCATACATATCAAATGTTCTCAAATCCAACCTCAATTGGTCCTTCAAATCCCAATTCAAAAGTTCAAAATCCCAAGCCCCAGTTCTTCTATTTTAGCTTAAGTTCCATGAATTTCTAGGTCAATTTCACAATAGAATCACGTTTTAAGCTCAAAAATCTTACCTCCAATAAATTCTCCTTGAATCCCTCTTTAATCCCCTTCAAAGAGCTCTCAAAATGCTCAACAATAGAGGAAAAATGACTCAAAATAGCGGATGAAATAAGTTATAAACTTTCTGCCCAGTTTTGACTTTCCTTCTTCGTGAACGCGGTGAAACTCTTGCGTTCGCGATGCACAAACTTATCTTGACTAAATTTCCCTTCTACGCGATCGCGACATAGGACTCACGAATGGGATGCTTTACCTAGGTGACCACACCCCTGCGAACGCGAAACACAACTGACTTCCAATCCACCTGACCCAAATCCTTCTATGCGAACGCGACAGTACCCCCACGAACGCGATGCACTAAGATCAGACCCCTTCGCGAATGCGTAGCCTGCCTCGCAAATGCGAAGGCCAAATTCATACCTTCCTCCTCTTACTCTTCACGAACGTGAGGACCCTTATGCGAACGCGAAGAGTTAAATCACTGCAACTGCTGAGTTCAATTTCCGCAACTTTTCAAACTCAAAAGTGGTCCGATTGACCACTTGAAACTCACCCGAGGCCCCCGGGACCTCAACCAAAAGCATCAACATATCCTAAAACCTCATTCAAACTTGTTTCAATCATTAAAATACCTCAAACAACACCAAATCCACCAATTCACATCGAATTCAAGCCTAAATTTTCTAAAAACTTCCGAAATACGCTTTCGATCAAAAACCCAACAAAATCACATCTGAATGACCTGAAATTTTGCACACACATCACAAATGACATAACAAAGCTACAGCAACTCTTGGAATTCCATTCCAACCCTAGGATGAAAATCTCACTTACCAATCGGAAATCGCCAAAATACTAACTTCGCCAATTCAAGCCTAATTCTACACTGGACCTCCGAAACCAATTCTGATCACACTCCTAAGTCATAAATCACCTCCCGAAGCTATCTGAACCGTCAGAACTCACATCCGAGCCCTCTAACACATAAGTCAACATCCGGAAAAACCTTCTTAAAAGAGATAAAGTGTCTCATTTCTTACCAAATCCACTCTGAACGCAAACCAATCATCTCGACCACATAAAACATGGATAATGAAGCATAAAGAATAAGAAATAGGGGAAATAGAGCGGTAACTCATGAGACGACTGGCCGGGTCATCACATAACTACACGCAGCACTAAAACATGACTGCATACCTTAGCTGAATTCATACCTTGCACCACTTTACTCACAGGACCACAATAACATTCTCTGATCAATTTAGTTGAAATTCCATGAATATGATGCTCCCATTGCACCTCATGACATACATAGGTCTTGCTCTAACTCTTACAATACTGCCACAACGGAAGAGATGTGTAGAAATTCATAAGTACCTGTCGAGTCAACAATTCATTGGGTCTATACTACTGACAGGAACCATCACCTCATTTTGAACCAAATAATGGTCTTTGCTCGTTAATATACTTCATATAATCAGATTGCAATGATCCTAAATCCACGATCTCATCTCACCCAGTACAAACTGCTCAGGCAGTAAGCTATCTCGGACACGATCAAAAAGTCCCATATGCTATCCCAATGTGCCAATAGGCTACCAATTCGAACATGATACATAAAGAAAATGAACTTTGAAAGGGAAATCCAGTTACCCCGCTCGCGAATCATACATGCGACGTGGTCAACATAATTGAACAGCCACCCCGCTCACGAATCATACATGCGCCGCGGGCACATAGCTAATACAAGTTTTCCTCAGAAAAATAGGAAACAAAACACATAAAATAGATATAGGGAACTGTACTCAGCATCACACTGTTGCGGCGCGCAACCCAATCCAAACAACATACCCATGGCGGTATGCCACCCGGTCCACACATAGAATTCACAAAGGAGTTACACATCGAGCTAGATTTCTCATTACAACATAATACTGAATATCGGTCACAAGCACGCTAAGTGCATAATACCATCCCTGGGGAGATATATAGCGCTACAAGCTACGAACTCAAGAACAACCGAGGTGCGATATACGATCTGAATCTCAAACGCCATTCCACTCATATAACATCATCACTACGTGGAACCTCAACACATAAGAAATTCACCAAGCCGACTCTCACCTAGTACGATGGGTGGGTACCCACAACGATGACGTTTTCCTGTTGGTGGGGTGAGTGCAGTGGGACTGTAGCTTGCAGGAATCCCACATCAGAAAAGATAGGGGGAGTCCTGGGCTATATTAGTAAAACTTGAACTTACATGTGCATAGGCCTTTTCCCCAGTGGGACTGGGGGAGAATAAAACCGTGCGGATGGGACCCAAAGCGAATAATATATGCACAGTGTGGGCCTGGGTCATTACAGTTTTCATTAAAAAGGTTTGAAGCTTTGAATTCCAATTTGGTTTTTCAAAAAACATTGTTTGTTTGAATTAGATGTTGTTGCAAAGAATTGAAAATTTTCTCTATGTCTCTCTCTATCTCTCAATCCCAAATTTCAGTAATGTAAATAAAGGAAAAGAGAGCAGCAATTCGACCATTGACAACCATTAAAAAGCTTTGAAGCTTTGAATTGGAATTTGGGTTTTCAAAAATTATTATTTGTTTGGATTGGGTATTATTGCAAATAATTGGGAATATGGTTTGGAGTATATATCTCAATGAGGGGTTTTGGTGAAGATTAGACTTAGTTTTGGCTGAATTTCAGATTGAAACTCGAAGAAGAAGAAGAAGACATGACATACATTATACTGCAGAAATTGTAGTAAAATTATAGAAAAATTATAAAAAATTGTAGAAAATTGTATTATGTTATTTATATATTTTTCTTTTATTCATTTAACTATTTTATGAAAGTTGAACAACGTTGTGTAAAAATTATATTTAAGTTGTATGATATTGTAGTATATTTAAGTTGTATGATATTGTAGTTGTATGAGATTGTAGATAAGTTGTAAATAAGTTGTATAATATATAATTAGTTGTATGAAATTTATTTTTACTATGTGTAAATCAGATACAAAATATATAAAAGACATATTGTATAAATTTTGTATTGAAGTCGTATGTTATTGCAGTTGTATTTAATTTGGTAAAAATAATATGTGAAAGTTGTAAATAAATTATAGATAAATACTACAATATAGCTCCGTGCATTGATAGCTTTAATACTTTGCTGCTTGGAAGGTGCTGCAGCTGATCTCTTCCTCATCTACCTTAAGCAAGTGGAACAATGGGGTTGCCGTTATAATTATTATTACCGTGAATTGACATATAAGTATGAGCATACTAAGTTGGAAATCAGAAGAGCTGAATACTCCATTTTCAAAGTATCATTTCAACTTTTAGCTAACAATGATGGTACTGTTGTTCCCAACTTTGTTTTGGAATTCAGAGAATCTAATTGATCTACTGAAACTTGATAATCCAAGTTCACCCCTTCATGTTACGGACTCGTGGATCAAGTTGAAAAGACTTTAAAGGAGTTGAAGTTCTCTTATATAGCAATTTATATGCAATCTTTCAGTTTCAGTTTCATCTTGAATACTACGTAAATTCAAATTGCTTTGCGCACTGCATTGCTTTTTCTTTTTATGCTATTTTGAAGAACTAAGCATATTTACATGATGCATCTGTAAGAGCCTGTTTAAAAAACTACCTTGGAATGGATTTGGGTATAATTGGGTGTAATTACACAGTTTAGCATATTTGTTTGGCCAAGTAATTATTTGGTCAGTATGGAATTAGGTGTAATTGAATGGGTGTAATTACACTATTTAATTCTCAAGGGAGAGGTGAGAATTGGTGATAATAACATTGTGTAATTACAAGGTTACTATTTAGTTTCTTTCCTTTTTGTTTTTATTTTAATTAATTTTTTATAACTTTTTATTTTAATTTTTTAATTTTATTTTTACTTTTTAATTTCTTTTAAAATTTTAAAATATATTTTTCTTTGTACATTATTTATCTTTACTTCTTGTGATTCCATATAATTGGTTATATTTTATTATTTTTATTTTTACAACTACACTTCCTAATATTAGAAATAATGAGTCATTAACAAACTTGACATATAATGAGTGATGCAATTAAAGTGAAATTTGTTGAATGTGGTTATACTTATCATATGTCACGACCCCGTTCACCCTCCATGAACATGTCGTGATGGCACCTAGTTTCTACAACTAGGTAAGCCTAACAGTGCGGAACAATTTAACAACTTAACTTGCGGAATAAATAATTCAAACTGAACATATAAAATAACAAATGTATATGAGGCCGCTCGGCCTACACAACTATAAAGATAAGAGGAAGTCTATAACTCAATCCACAAAACTCGGAAACTCACAGAACCACAGGCTAATAGAAACATAGTACGCTGCTCTAACTCCAGAATATCTAAACAACTGAGAAAAAAGGAATAAACTAAATGCTAAAGTTGGAACAGAATAGATACTCCTGGTCTGCGGACACGCCAGATATACCTCGAAGTCTCCGTGTATCTCCTCGTCTCAAGGCTAGTGCACCTGAGTAAAGGTACCTGGATAATCTGCACATGAAAAACATGCGCAGGAAGGACATGTATACACCACAGCGGTACTCAGTAAGTGCCAAGCCTAACCTCGGTTGGGTAGTGACGAGGAAAGGTCAGGGCCCTACTGAGGTAAAACACAATATATAATAGGTTAAGGGAAACAATATAGATAAAGTCTACATCAAGAATCTAAACATGACAAAATAAGGGAAAACAGTAATAGGAAGCAGAACAAATCAATATAAGGAATACTGCTCACAACAGGAAGTAACAGCCGCGGATCTCTTGGTATCCCGAGGATCTCTTGGTATCCTCATCATATACACTAAGGATCTCTTGGTATCCCGAGGATCTCTCGGTATCCTCGTCATTTACACGAGGGATCTCTTAGTATCCTGAGGATCTCTTGGTATCCTCAAATCTTACATTTACATGTGTCAGGGATCTCTTGGTATCCTGAGGATCTCTTGGTATCCTCAAATCTTATATTTACATGTGCCAGGGATCTCTTGGTATCCCGAGGATCTCTTGGTATCCTTAAATCTTATATTTACATATGTCAGGGATCTCTTGGTATCCCGCACCTCAATCCAGATCATAACAAGTGCATGGGGATTTCCCGGGAATCGGACCCGTAGTCCCAAAGTAAACAAACAGGGGGGGGGGGAGCTACCGGAATCCCACATCTGTAGTCAAAATATAAATGTGCAATCACAAACAGAAGATACACAGAAATAAAGTACAAAAGAAAAGCAACAGGTAGTACTAGTCTAGCATGCTTCACGTAGTAAAGTCAAGGCAATTTAAGCAATTAGGCAAGTTAAATCAACTAAACATGCTTTTCTAATCTAACATAGGTTATAATTTCAAGTAGAACAAAGCAAATATGAAAGAAACTCAATCTCAATATCTCAAGTAAAAACTGGATTTTCAATAATTGGCTCAAGTACGCGCTCGTCACCTCACGTACAAGGCACTCAAGTACCAAATAACAAATCCTAAGGGAAAAGGTCCCCCGCACAAGGTTAGACAAGCCACTAACCTCGATTCGGCTCCAAAATCAACTCGAAATCACACCTTTGCCACGAGTATCCGAGTCCAAATGGCCCAAATCTATTCAATTAAATTACACATTGTAAATAAAATCGCAAATAACTAGTTTTGCTATTTAATTCAAAGCTATGGCGTGAAATTAGGTAAAATGACCAAAATTCCCTTTAGTCCAACGTCTTGGAATCGAATAATATTCACATTTTCAGAACTCTCGTACTCTCACGAGTCTAACCATATAAAAATCTGCCAAATCGGAGGTCAAATGCTCACTCAAAACCCAATAGTTTGGTCTAAGAAGTTTTTCCCTATTTTGATTCCAAATTCGAAATTAAATGATGGATTAAGCTATATATTGATGGAAGACAACTAAAAGGGATTAAGAAAACGTTACCCAATGACCTTCTCTTCAAAATCCACTCAAAACCGCCCTCTCCCGAGCACTCAATTGATTTTTCCAACTTTAGAAACTCAATCCTCGAAATTCCCTTTTCTGAACAGGTGTTTCCACTTCTGCGGACAAGGGACCGCTTCTGCGGTCCCGCTTATGCGGAACTCTGGCCGCTTCTTCGGCTTCCTTTAAAATACTAGCTTCCGCTTCTGCAGAACAAATCAATTACTTCTACGGTCTTCCTTTAACTGCCCAACTCCGCTTTTGCTGTTATTTCCTCGCAGATGCGGTCCGCTTCTGTGGGCCAACCACCGCATCTGCAGAAACAAACAAGCTTGGCCAAAACCGCTTCTGCGGTCTTCGATATCGCATCTTTGGTTCCCAGGCCGCAGATGCGGAAATACCAGAAGCACCAAAGACTGGTATTTCCAAACTTCAAAAATCCTCCCGTTAACCATTCGAAATCGTCCCGAGACCCCCGGGACCTCAACCAAAAGCACCAATAACACCTAATACCCTATTCAAACTTGTACCAGTCCTTAAACCACCTAAAATGACGTCGGAAACTCGAATTAATTAATGATTTGAGCCTAAGAACTTTAAATTCCATCAAAATTCCTTTTCGATCAGAAACCTAACCAAAATACGTCCGAATGACCTGAAACTTTGCGCGCACATCCCGAATGACATGACGGAGCTACTTTAACTTCCAGAATTCCAATCCGACCCTCGGATCAAAAACTCACTATCGGACCGGAAACTTTAAAAATTCAAACTTCGGCATTTCAAACCTAAATGAACTATGGACTTCCAAAATACATTACGAACACGCTCCCAACCCCGAAATCACCTAACAGAGCTAACGAAACCATCGGATTTCCATTATGAGGTCGTCTTCACACTATTCTGACTACGGACCACTTTTCAACACTTAAGCTCTCATTTAGGGACTAAGTCTCCCAAAACTCTCCGAAACTCAACATCGAACGTCCCGGCAAACCAAAATAGAAGAAATGAACTTAGGGGAAGCAGTTAATAGGGGATCGGGGCATTTATTCTTAAGACGAACGGCCGGGTCGTCACATCCTCCTACACTTAAACGTCCGTTCATCCTCGAACGAGCATACAGAATGTACCTGAAGTAGTGAAAGGATGAGGGTAGCTATTGCGCATATCCTGCTCGGTCTCCTAAGTCGCCTCCTCGGCCGGCTGACCCCGGCACTGAACCTTCACTGAATCTACGCTCTTTGACCTCAACTTTCTGACCTGCCTGTCCAATATAGACACTGGCTCCTCAACATAGGATAGATCCTTGTCCAACTGGACTGAACTGAAATCCAACACGTGCGATGGGTCACCATGATATCTCCAGAGCATCAAAACATGGAATACCGGATGAACTTCGGCCAAATTGAGAGGTAAGGCAAGCTCATAAGCAACCTCCCCAACTCGCCTCAAGATCTCAACAGGGCCAATAAACCTCGGACTCAGCTTTCCTTTCTTCCCAAACCTCATGACGTCTTTCATAGTCAAAACCCGAAGCAGAACCCGCTCACCAACCATATATGAAACATCACGGACCTTCCTGTCTGCGTAGCTCTTCTGTCTGGACTGGGCTGTACGGGGTCTATCCTTAATCATCTTAACCTTCTCCAACGCATCTTGCACCAACTCTGTGCCCAATAGCCTGGCCTCACCCGGCTCAAACCAACCCATCGGAGATCTACACCTCCTACCATATAAGGCCTCATACGGTGCCATTTGAATGTTGTACTGATAACTGTTGTTGTAAGCAAACTCCGCCAATGGCAAGAAATGATCCCAAGACCCTCCAAACTCAATCACACACGCACGGAGCATATCCTCAAGAATCTGAATAGTGCGCTCGGACTGTCCGTCCGTCTGGGGGTTAAATGTTGTGCTCAACTCCACTAGAGTGCCTAACTCCTGCTGCACGGCTCTCCAGAACTGCGATGTAAGTTGGGTACCTCTGTCTGAAATAATAGAAACTAGAATACCATGCAGATGGACGATCTCCCGGATATAAATCTTCGCCAATCACTCCGATGAATAAGTGGTACACACAGGAATGAAATGAGCAGACTTGGTCAGCCGATCCAAAATGACCCAAATAGAATCAAACTTCTTCAAGGTCTGTGGGAGTCCAGACACAAAGTCCATGGTGATGCGCTCCCATTTCCACTCCGGAATCTCTATCCGCTGAAGCAACCCACCCAGGCACTAGTGCTCATACTTCACCTGCTGGTAGTGAGGCATCTAGACACATAACTCCCTATATCCTTATTCATCCGCCTCCACCAATAGTGCTGCCTCAAGTCTTGATACATCTTCGCGGCACCCGGACGGATGGAATACCGCGAACTATGGGCCTCTTCTAGAATCAACTCTCGAAAACCATCAACATTGGGCACATAAATCCGGCCCTGCAGCCTCAATACCCCGTCATCTCCGATAGTCACATCTCTGGCATCTCCCCGCTAAACCTTGTCCTTAAGGACAAGCAAATGAGGGTCATCATATTGCCGCTCCCGGATACAATCAAATAGGGAAGACCGGGAAACCACACAGGCTAGAACCCGACTGGGCTCCGAAAGATCCAATCTCACAAACTGGCTGGATAGGGACTGAACATCCATCGCCATAGGCCTCTCTGAAGCTGGTAAATATGTCAAACTACCCAAACTCTCCGCCCGGTGACTCAAGGCATCCGCCACCACACTGGCCTTGCCAGGGTGATACAGAATAGTAATGTCATAATCCTTCAGCAACTCTAACCACTTCCTCTGATGCATATTGAGATCCTTTTGCTTGAGTAAGTGCTGCAAACTCCGGTGGTCAGTAGATCTCACAAGGCACACCGTACAAATAATGACGCTTGATCTTCAAGGAATGAACAATGGCAGCTAACTCAAGGTCGTGGACACGGTAATTCTTTTCAAGTATCTTCAACATTCTGGACGCGTAGGAAATCACCCTACCGTCCTGCATCAACACCGCTCCAAGGCCAACTCTCGAGGCATCATAATAGACAGTATAAGACCCCGAACCGGTAGGCAACATCAAAATTAGGGATGTAGTCAAAGCTATCTTGAGCTTCTGAAAGCTCACCTCGCACTCCTCTGTCCACTGAAATGGGGCACCCTTCTGGGTCAATCTAGTCATAGGGGCCGCAATCGATGAAAATCCCTCCACGAAGAGACGGTAGTAGCCCGCCAAACCAAGGAAACTACGAATCTCTGTAGCTGAGGATGGCCTGGGCCAACTCTGCACGACCTCTATCTTCCTCGGATCCACCCGAATACCCTCACTCAAAATCACATGACCTAAGAAGGCCACAGAACTCAGTCAAAACTCACATTTCGAGAACTTTGCATATAACTTCTTCTCCCTCAAGGTCTGAAGCATGGTCCTCAAGTGCTGCTCATGATCTTCCCGACTCCGGGAATACACCAGAATATCATCAATAAAAACAATAACGAATGAGTCCAGATATGGCCTGAATACACTGTGCATCAAGTGCATGAAAGTTGTTGGGGCATTGGTCAGCCCAAATGACATAACAAGGAACTCGTAATGACCATACCGAGTCCTGAAGGCCATCTTCGGGATATCTATGGTAAACTGCGCACAAGTCAATCTTAGAAAATACCTGTGCGCCCTGAAGCTGGTCAAACAGATCATCAATACGAGGCAAAGGATAACTATTCTTCACTGTAACTTTGTTCAATTGGCGATAATCAATACACATTCACATAGAATCATCCTTCTCCTTCACAAACAAGATAGGAGCACCCCACGGTGAAACATTGGGTCGAATCAAAACCTTACCAAGCAATTCCTGCAACTGATCCTTCAACTCAGGAGGAGCCATACGATACAGATGAATGGAAATGGGCTGAGTCCCTGGCAACAGATCAATGCAAAAATCAATGTCTCTATCGGGCGGCATGCTCGGAAGATCAGCTGGAAACACATCGGGTTAATCCCGTACCACTGGAACTGAATCAACAGAAGGGGTATCAACACTGATATCTCTCACATAAGCTAAAATACGCGACACACCCCTTCTCAACCATACGTTGAGCTTTAAGGAAAGAGATAACTCTACAGGGACTGTGATCTAAGGTACCACTCTACTCAATACGCGGAATACCTGGCATAGCCAGCATCACGGTCTTGGCATGACAATCAAGAACAGCATAATGGGGTGACAACCAGTCCATGCCCAGAATAATGTCAAAATCCACCATACCGAGTAACAATAAATCTACTATGGTCTCAAAACCATGAATAGTAACCAAGCACGACCGATAAACACGGTCCCCAACAAGATAATTCTCCCACATAGGTAGAAACATAAACAAAGAAACTCAAGGAAATTCCGAGGTACACCCAAATTCGGAGCAAAATAAGAAGACACATAAGAACAAGTAAAGCCTAAATCGAATAGAACCAATACACTTCTATAACAAACCATGACAATACCTGTGATGACAGAACCGGAGGCAACAACCTCGGTATGGGCAGGTAGGGTAGCAACTGGGGTTGTAACCATAGCCTGAGAACTCTGCGGGGCATGCTGTGGCTGAGCAATCTGTGAAGATGCACCCCTACCAAGTCTAGGGCAGTCCCTAACCATGTGGCATGTGTCACCACAGTCAAAGCAACCTCATGGCCAACGTGGGGGCGGAAACTGTGCAGTACGGGTACTCCGAGACCCTTGAACACCTGAGACCCTGTGGGAACTCTGAGATGCAAACTGAGTTGGCTGACCCACAAAACCTCTACCATGACGCACCCTGCCTCCAAAATAAGGACCAGTATATCTTCCCGGTCCATGAGATCTACTCACTCCTCTATACTCTCCCTCCTGACCTCATCTGTCCTCTTTCTCCTGGACCCACCCATCCTCTACTCGGTGAGCGGTCCTCACCACCCGCTGAACTAGGGCCACAGGCTGTGTCGCCATGACACCTGGAACCTGACCAACGGAAACTCGCTTCTCTAGAGTGGGGGCAGCGGGAGTCTAGGTCCCTCCCCTGATCTGTGAAGTAGTCGGTACAACTTGAATCAATTCGGCCTGAATCAATGTACCAAACATGCTCAGGAATTGTGCCAAAGACTCCTGAAAGGCTGGAGTAGTAGTAGTTATAGGCGTCAGGTTCCTTAACTCCGGCTGGATCTGTTGGTGATACCTTGGCGGCAACTTGCACAGGTGCTCTGGCTGCACCACGTGCATGTCCTCGACCTATCCCCCAGCCTCGGCCTCTGACGGCTGCAGTAGGGGGTGCGGGTGCCTGATTATATCGAGTAGCACGTGTCCTCACCATCTGTGGGAGAATAGAAGGCAGAAGTTTAGGACTGTGATGTCACAAATCTCGCACGACTGGGAATCAAATGAAGTGAAATTTTTCCTAACGGTTACATAGCCTCTTGTAGATAAGTACAGACATTTTCGTACCGATCAGCGAGACTCAAAATAACTGGCCTGTGTTTTGTGACTCCTATGAACCTAAAGCTCTGATACCAACTTGTCACGACCCCCGTTCACCCTCCATGAACATGTCGTGATGGCACCTAGTTCCTACAACTAGGTAAGCCTAACAGTTCGGAACAATTTAACAACTTAACTTGCGGAATAAATAATTCAAACTGAACATATAAAATAACAACTGTATATGAGGCTGCTCGGCCTACACAACTATAAAGATAAGCGGAAGTCTACAACTTAATCCCAAAACCCGGAAACTCATAGAACCACAGGCTAATAGAAACATAGTACGCTGCTCTAACTCCAGAATATCTAAACAAATGAGAGAAAAGGAATAAACTAAATGCTAAAGATGGAACAGAATAGAGACTCCTGGTTTGCGGACACGGCAGATATACCTCGAAGTCTCCGTATATCTCCTCGCCTCAAGGCTAGTGCGCCTAAGTAGAGGTACCTGAATAATTTGTACATGAAAAACATGCACAGGAAGGGCATGAGTACACCACAGTGGTACTCACTAAGTGCCAAGCCTAACCTCGGTTGGGTAGTGACGAGGAAATGTCAAGGCCCTACTGAGGTAAAACACAATATATAATAGGTTAAGGGAAACGGTATAGATAAAGTCTACAAAAAGAATCTAAACAGGACAAAATAAGGGAAAATAGTAGTAGGAAGCAGAACAAATCAATATAAGGAATACTGCTCACAACCGAAAGTAACAGTCGGGGATCTCTTGGTATCCCGAGGATCTCTTGGTATCCTCATCATATAAACTAGGGATCTCTTAGTATCCCGAGGATCTCTCGGTATCCTCATCATTTACACGAGGGATCTCTTGGTATCCTCAAATTTACATTTACTTGTGCCAGGGATCTCTTGGTATCTCGTGGATCTCTTGGTATCCTCAAATCTTATATTTACATGTGCTAGAGATCTTTTGGTATCCCGAGGATTTCTTGGTATCCTCAAATCTTATATTTACATGTGCCATGGATCTCTTGGTATCCCGCACCTCAATCCAGATCATAACAAGTGCAAGGGGATCTCCCGGGAATTGAAGCTGTAGTCCCAAAGTAAACAAACAAGGGGGGAGCTACCGGAATCCCACATCCGTAGTCCCAATATAAATGCGCAACCACAAACAGAAGATACACAGAAATAAAGTACAAAAGACAATCAACAGGTAGTACTAGTCTAGCATGCTTCACGTAGTACAGTCAAGGCAATTGAAGCAATAGGCAAGTTAAATCAACTAAACATGATTTTTCTAATCTAGCATAGGTTATAATTTCAAGTAGAACAAAGCAAATATGAAAGAAACTCAATCTCAATATCTCAAGTAAAAACCAGATTTTCAACAATTGGCTCAAGTACGTGCTCGTCACCTCACGTACAAGGCACTCAAGTACGAAATAACAAATCCTAAGGGAAAGGTCCCCCACACAAGGTTAGACAAGCCACTTACCTCGATTCGGCTCCAAAATCAACTCGAAATCACACCTTTGCCACGAGTATCCGACTCCAAATAGCCCAAATCTATTCAATTAAATTACACATTGTAAATAAAATCACAAACAACTGATTTTGCTATTTAATTCAAAGCTACGACATGAAATTAGGTGAAATGACCAAAATGCCCTTTAGGCCAATGCCTCGGAATCGAATAATCATCATATTTTCAGAACCCTTGTACTCTCACAAGTCTAACCATATAAAAATCTCCCAAATCGGAGGTCTAATGCTCACTCAAAACCCAATAGTTTGGTCTAAGAAGTTTCCCCCCATTTTGATTCCAAATTCGAAGTTAGATGATAGATTAAGCTATATATTGATGGAATACAACTAAAAGGGATTAAGGAAACGTTACCCAATGATTTTCTCTTCAAAACCCACTCAAAATCGCCCTCTCCCGAGCTCTCAATTGATTTTTCCAACTTTAGAAACTCAACCCTCGAAATTCCCTTTTCTGAACAGGTGTTTCTGCTTCTGCGGACTAGGGACCGCTTCTGGGGTCCCGCTTATGCGGAACTCTGGCCGCTTCTGTGGCTTCCTTTAAAATCCCAGCTTCCACTTCTGTGGAACAAATCAACCGCTTCTGCGGTTTTCCTTAATTGCCCAACTCCGCTTCTATGGTTATTTCCTCGCAGATGCGGTCCGTTTCTGCGGGCCAACCACCGCATCTACGGAAACAAACAAGCTTGGCCAAAATCACTTCTGCGGTCTTCGATGTCGTATCTACGAAACCGCATCTGCGGTTCCCAGGCCGCAGATGCAGAAATACCAGAAGCAGCAAAACTGGTATTTCCAATCTTCAATAATCCTCCCGTTAACTATTCGAAATCGTCCCGAGGCCCACGGGACATCAACCAAAAGCACCAATAACACCTAATACCCTATTCAAACTTGTACCAATCCTTAAACCACCTAAAACAATGCCGAAAACTCGAATTAATCAATGATTTGATCCTAAGAACTTCAATTTCCATCAAAATACATTTTCGATCAGAAACCTAACCAAAACACGTCCGAATGACCTGAAACTTTGCGCACACATCCCAACTGACATGACGGAGCTACTACAACTTCCAGAATTCCAATCCGATCCTCGGATCAAAAACTCACTATCGGACCGGAAACTTTAAAAATTCAAACTTCGGCATTTCAATCCTAAATGAGCTACGGACTTCCAAAATACATTCTGAACACGCTCCCAACCCTGAAATCACCTAATGGAGCTAACGGAACCATCAGATTTCCATTCCGAGGTTGTCTTCACACTGTTCTGACTACGGACCACTTCTCAACACTTAAGCTCTCATTTAGGGACTAAGTGTCCCAAAACTCTCCGAAACTCAACACCGAACGTCCCGACAAACCAAAATAGCAGAAATGAACTTAGGGGAAGCAGTTAATAGGGGATCGGTGCGTTAATTCTTAAAACGACCGGCCGGGTCGTCACATCATATTTTCTAATCTTAAGTTGCAGTGGAACTTACTATTATTATATTGAAATTTGACATATGCTAAACTAAATTTTTTTAAAAAAAATTAAAATTGAGTTATATTCGTGGTTCTAATTTACTTGTTTTAGTAGTATTGACTCACATTACATGTTGTTCATTTTTTTAGTTAGAATTGATAGATTAGTTTTGTCAAATGTTTGAACAATGTTATGACATTATATTTATAAATATTAATTTATTTATCAAACACGAATTTCATGACGTTCTTACAAAACGTATATTTTAATTTTTTATAAGTATCTAAATTAAATATAATTAATTTAAAAATATATATATATAAATTTTTTTACAATATTAGTTATAAATTTATGACTATTAAATTAATGTATATTCACGAAAAAATATACATCTTAAATACAAATAATATCATTTATACTTATAAACATTTATAGGCATATATTTATTATATTAACTTTTAAGTTTTGATAATTACTTAATTTAAAATTTAATATAATTATGTAATTACACTTTTGAAACCAAACAGTAAACTTGTAATAGCACCGTAACTACACTATGACAAATAAACAGGTCATCGTAATTATATAATGATGTAATTACTAGGTCGTGTAAATACTACCCTGGTAATTCCAATTATAGGGTGGCTTTCCAAACAAACTCTAAAAGCGTCTCTTAGAAATCCTTACTCTGATGTAAATAGTGTATGGATCAATATATCTCATCCTTACACTGTGGATGCCCATCTCTCTGTCTACTCAATTTCTACTACAAAACATATATCATCTATGCCTATAAATAGGCCTTGTAAATGTTAGTTTAATTGATACAATTGAAGAAGAAATAAGTGTAACGACCCGACCGACCGTTTTGAACTTTTGCACTTCGCTCGCTAGTTCTACGATATGACTAGTCTCGTGTGATGTATTATGACTTATGTAAATCGTCGGTTTTGGTTTTCAGGGTAATCAGAATGGATTTGGAAGAACAGTTCTCAGTTTGAAGCTTAAAATTTGAAAGGTTTGACCAAGTTTTGACTTTTTAGTATTCGATCTCGAATTTTGATTTTTATGATTTGATTAGCTCCGTTAGGTGATTTTGGACTTGGGAGCACGTCTGGAATGTATTTTGGAGGTCCGTGGTAGATTTAAGCTTGAACTGGTGAAATTGGAATTTTGGCATTTTTCGGTTGGCAGCAGAGATTTTGATATAGGGGTCCGAATGGAATTCTGAAAATTGGAGTAGGTCTATTCAATAATTTGGGACGTGTGTGAAAAACTTCAGGTCATTCGGGCGAGGTTTGATAGACTTTTTGATCGAAAACGGAATTCAGAAGTTTTTGGAGTTCTTAGGCTAGAATCCGTGGTTGATTTGATGTTTTGATGTTGTTTTGAGGGTTCCGAAGGTTGGAACAAGTTTGAATGATGATATGGGATATGTTGGCATGTTTGGTTGAGGTCCCGAGGGCCTCGGGTGAGTTTCGCGTGGTTAACGGACCAATTCTTGGTTTGGAAAGTTGCAGATTTTGCTGGTTTTTGTTGCAGAAGAATTTGTTCTTCGCGTTCGCGAAGATTGTCCCGTATTCGCAAAGAGGAGCTAGGTCTGGAGGAGAATATGTTCTTCATGTTCGCAAGTCTAGGGTCGCGCTCGTGTAGGTTTGATTTCCAGTGAATCGCGAATGCATGAGAGGAGTCGCGTTCGCGTAGGGTAAAGTAGAGCAGCTAGGATCCCAGGGGTTTGTCCATCACGTTCGCGTAGAAATGGTCGAGTTCCTGATGCCTTGGTCAATGGAGGATTCGCGTTCGTGTGAAGGAAGTCGTGTTCACGAAAGAGGAATCATTGGTCAAAGATTTTTTTTGCTTCGCGAACGCGAGGCTTTGACCGCATTCGTGAAAAAGGAAAATAATCCCTCGGCAGAATGTTTTAAAGTGGTTTCGCAATTTTTGGTCTATTTCCTCCATTGTTGAGAGATTTTGGAGCTTTTTGAGAAGGATTGAAGAGGTAATCGAAGGGAACACTTGGAGGTAAGATTTTTGAACTCAATACTCGATCCTATGTTAATTCTTACTTGTTTAAACATGAAATTAGTGAGATTTAAAGCCTAAAATTGGGGAATTAGGGCTTGAAATTGGAGAGTGTAAATTGGGGATTTGAGGGGCCATTTGATGTCCGATTTTGATGTTCTTGGTATGTATGGACTCGTGGGAGGATAAGGATTCTATTGATGTAATTTTTATCAGATTCCAAGATGTGGGCCCGGGGGTCGGGTTTGGCCAATTTCGGGATTCTTGGTGTAAATTTATTATTTTCGAGTGGGCTTTGTTCCCTTAGCATATTTTGATGGTATGAATCTGTTTTTGGTTAGATTTGGAGAATTCAGAGGCATAGTCAAGAGGCAAAGGCATCGCAGGCTAGAGTTTTATCACAACCTCGGTTCACCCTCCGTGAACCATCGTGACGGCGCCTAGTCTCTATGACTAGGTAAGCCTAAAATGCGGAAGATAAATAAATTCGCGGAAGAAAACAATTTAAAATAGAAATAGAGTAATAAAATATTATTTATAAGTGTCGCTCGGCATACACAATATTTAACTCTCAAAAACTAATACATATCCCAAAACCCAGAAACCCATAAATCACAAGCTAAGGATACTACATAGTGCTTTAACTCCAGAATAGTCTAAAACAAAGTGAATACAGAAGGGCTATAACTACAATGAGAGAATGGAAAGAGACTCCTCGGTCTGCGGATGCGCCAGATATACCTCGAAGTCTTCGAAGGGTCGCCTCGCCTCAAGGATGGAAAGTCTGAGTCGAATACCTGGATCTGCATATGAAAAATATGCGCATAAAGGGCATGAGTACACCACGGCGGTACTCAGTAAGTGCCAAGCCTAACCTCGGTCGGGTAGTGACGAAGAAGGTTAGGGCCCTACTGAGATTAAATAAATATAGAGATGACATAATAAGATAAGCAGTACAATTGAGAATCTACAGTAAGAATTTAATACAATATAATAAGGAATGCAATAATTGAAATAGAGATAAAGACAAAACACAAGGAAATACCATTCATAACAAAGATGTTAACCGGGGATCTCTCAGTATCCTCAATATATATGCCGGGGATCTCTTGGTATCCCGAGGATCTCTTGGTATCCTCAATATATACAAGGGATCTCTTGGTATCCCAAGGATCTATTGGTATTCTCAATATACGTGCTAGGGATCTCTTGATATCTCGCACCTCAGTTCAAATCATAAATACGTACAGAGGATCTCCCGGGATGTTGTCCCGTAGTCCCAAAGTAAAACACACAGCAGCAACACAAGAATACTCAATTAAGCTCAATTTCGTACCAAGTAAAACAGGTAATTCTAATTTAACATGTTTCACCTAATTCAATTAAGAAAGTTTAAGCAAATAAACAGTTAAGTCAATAAGACATGCTTTTTTTTCTAGGCTAACAGCAGGTTTAAATTGCAAGTAAAATGAAACAGGAAAAAGAAACACAATTGAAATTACTTAAAGAAAACTGGATTTTCAACAATTAGCTCAAGTACGACTTGTCACCTCACGTACAGGGCATTTCAATTATCAAGTATACCATATACTAAGGGTAAGGTCCCCACACAAGGTTAGGCAAGCCACTTTCCTCGAACCACCTCAAATCAATCTGAAACCACGCTCTTGCC
Source organism: Nicotiana glauca (assembly GCA_026770625.1). Classification (NCBI taxonomy): domain Eukaryota; kingdom Viridiplantae; phylum Streptophyta; class Magnoliopsida; order Solanales; family Solanaceae; genus Nicotiana; species Nicotiana glauca. The sequence continues at coordinate 100,786 of MU757960.1, forward strand.
ACGAGTACTCGACTCCAAATGGCTCTAATCTATTCAATTCAATTTCATAATGTAAATAACACTTCAAGTAACTGATTCTACAAAGCAAATCTAAGCTAATACGCAAAATTAAGTAAAAATGACCAAAATGCCCCTCGGACCGACATCTCGGAATCAGGTAAAATTTACATTTCTAGAATCCTCACACTCTCACGAGTACATTCATACCAAAAGTACCAAAATTGGAGAACAATTGGTTTCTCAAATCATCACTCAAAGGCATGTAAGTAGTCAAGCCCTAACCCACAAATTACCACTGATTTTCCTTAATTTTTCATGACTAAATTGATAAAAATCATTCCAATAACGAGTTTAGGGACCAAAGACCTTACCCCAATTAACTCCTCTGAAAATCCCTCTTGAAAAGTGCTCCCCAAGCTTCTTCCCATTTGAAAAGAGGTGAAAAATGGCTAAATTTTGCAAAGGCAAGTATTTATATGTTTCTACCCAGTTAATCCTCTTCTGCGGCCTTGGGACTGCATCTGCGGTCCCGCTTTTGCGGACCAATGGTCGCATCTGCGATAATCACTATCTCAGCCTAATTCCGCACCTGCGACTCCCTTTCCGCAGATGCGGTACCGCTCCTGCGAAAATTCTACCGCTTCTGCAGCTCCTGCTGAACCTCCCCATTTCCACTCCTGCGATGTCAAATGCTGCTTCTGTGGCTCCTCACCTGTGGGACCCAACCGCAGGTGCAGTTATGACAGATACTAGCAGCTTCAGCTGCTTCAAACCACTCCCAAATCCGTCCGTCAACCATCCAAAATCATCCCGAGGCCCCCGGAACCTCAACCAAAAGCACAAACAAGTCTAATACCACTGCCCAAACTTATACCAATCGTTAAAACACCTAAAACAACATCGAAACAATGGATCAACCACGGATTCAAGCCTATGAACTCCAAAACTCTAAAAATACGCTTTCGATAAAAAAGTATATCAAACCTTGTCCGAATGACCTGAACTTTTTCATACAAGTCACATTCAAAATCTCACTATCAAACCGAAAACTTCAAAATTTTGACTTTCGGCATTTCAAGCCTAAATTAGCTACCAACCTCCAAAACACAATTCGTTCATGCCTCTAAGCCCGAAATTACCCAACGGAGCTAAGAGAACCATCGAATTTTCATTCCAAGGCCGTATTCACATTGTTCTGAATGCAACCAAATTTCTAACACTTAAGCTCTTATTTAGGGACTAAGTGTCCCAAAACTCTCTGAAACTCAAAACTGAATATCCTAGAAATTCAAAATAGCAGAAATAAACACGGGTAAAGCAGATAACAGGGGATCGGGGCATAAATTCTTAAGATGACAGGTCGGTCGTCACAAGTTTGGACTGGATTGAGGTAAGTAATGATTGTAAATGTTGTCTTGAGGGTATGAAACCCCAAATTTCACATCGTTGTGCTACTTTGAGGTGACGCACGTGCTAGATGACGAGCGTGGGGTCCTGCACCATTGGGGATTGAGACTTAGTTCGTCCTGTATGACTGTTAAGTCACGTATGTGATTGAAAACTGTTTCATATCATTGTGTTTTGGGAAGTATTATCATGTTTTGGGATGAATGCCATATTTGGGCCTCGTGCATACTGTTTTGGACCCTTAGGGGATTTTTACTACCATTCCTTACTGTTTGGATTTCATATTTGTACTCAGTCATGCTATATTCTACTATTTCATAACTCAGCCACATTTACTCTGTTTTGATATTTTAAATGATATTTTGGGTTGAGGATCATGTTTTACTTTTACCTGAGTGGCTTGAGAGATTTCTCACTAAGTGAGGCCGAGGGCCTATCTTATGAGGATATTATGGGATCGGGCTGCGCGTCGCAACAGTGTTGTACTGATTCATGATTATGAGGCCGAGGGCCTGATTTGTTACGCCACGAGGTGTCTTGTTATGAGGCCGAGGGCAGGTTTGATTATGCCATGAGATGACTTGTTATAGCACTTGGATTGTAGGAGCCCCTTCGGAGTCTGAACACCCCCAGTGAGCGCGGGTACCCAGTGTGAGATGTGATATTGCTCGAAGGGCTGGTTTTGTTTCATGTTATTGCCCGGAGGGCTATCCTTGATCCACATTTTGCCCGAGGGGGGATTCTTGATTCATGTTATGCCCGAAGGGCCGATTACGAGTGATTGTGAGGTAGCCCGAGGGGCTGGTTCTGTTGATACTTTGCCTGAGGGGCACTGTATGGTACATGTTTTGACCGAGGGGCTGTTTATGTTTCTATCATTTTCACTCACTGTTTTATCACTCGTTTGAAACTATTGAAAGTTGTTTTAAAATGTTTTACTGAAACTAGCTTGATTTACGAAGTAAATAATTTCTGTACGTTTTTTGGAAATGTACTGCATGTGCTGTAGCATTATGATATGGTTTACGTGTTTTCATACGGCTCAGCTTTTATTTACTTTTGTTACTTACTAATTTGGCGTACTCACATTACTCCCTGCACCTTATGTGCAGATTTAGTTATTTTTAAACCCGGTAGCGGGTGTTGATTACTTAGTGGCAAAGTCATGGGAGTTAGCAAGGTAGCTGCCTGAAGTTCGTAGCCCTGCTCTTCTCCCTTTTATCTTCCTTAGATTGTTTTTAGTATATTTTCAGACTCTTCGTTGTATTCAAACCTTAGTAGATGCTCGTGATTTGTGACACCCTAATGTCGGACTTGTGTATTTATTCCGCACTATTCATTTAGACTTACACTATGATATACTTGATTAATTAGAAGCTTAAAATGACTTTTATTGAATAATTGTTAATTCGGGAATTGTGACAGCTGACCTAGTTTCACGATAGGCGCCATCACGACCGAGTCAATTTTAGGGTCGTGACAATTAGTATTAGAGCCTAGGTTACATAGGTCTCACAAGTCATGAGCAGGTTTAGTAGAGTCTCGTGGATCGGTATGGAGATGTTTGTATGTATCCTTGGGAGGCTACAGAACCTTTAGGAAAAACTTCACATTCTTGAATTCTTACGATACGTTCTTGATTCAGCTTGAAATGTAACTTTTATCCTTCTACGCGTTCATATGTGCACATGAGCGCTCGGTATCGGATGTGCGTCGACGACTTGTGATTCCCTGATCGAGGGGCGAGATGTGATCTCTATGTGTTGATGTTGGGCCACTTTGAAGGACTTGAGGTCGGGCCTTGCCTGTAACTTGAGCCCTGAGTTGTTGATTGTGCGAGCGCATGTTTCTAGATTTATATGTTCGATAGTGTCCCTATTAAGGGAAGTGATGACTGGATAGTTATGTGGTAAGTGTAATGTGATTGTGAGATGTGTTCATATGAATTTAATGAGACGAGAAGGGTTTGCTTGGGAGTAGCAAGAACTATCTAGTGCTTGATTTCCATCTTGATATGATGTATAGACCCGAGTTGTGGGTGTGTTGAAGGATCTTTTCATGTTGCCTAGTTGGAAAGTGAAGTAGATTTCACATTGTGATATGAGTTCGGACTCAGGAAGATTAAGTGACAGCGTAATGTTTATGATGGTGGAAGGGTATAAAGAGATGTTAGTTTGAGGTGAAGCATGTGGGTTATCCCCCTGCAGAGTGTTATGAAGTTTGTGTGGTACTTATGTTATTTGTTGGAAGATCTCTTTTACCAGTGAAATATATGTGTTGCAATTTGAATTTGGGTCACTTAATAGAGTGGTCTTGACTGTTACGAGGGTGAATGCGAGATTTGTAGAAGATCTGAAGTACTAGATGGTCTGTGTTGCATGAGCTTATGAAGGATTGAGTTTAATCTCATTATGGTATTATGGCAGTAATAGAGTATATGTATTATGAGTTATTGTGTGCTTTGATCTATGGCTTTGAGCCAAGTGGCGGAGTTTGCTACTGATTAGTTGATTGCACGGTTATATGCTATGTTGGTTCCAGTTTGAGGCGTACTGGTGAATCAGTTATTGACTTACAGAGGTTGAGACCGAGGATGGCTAGAGTAAAGGAAATTTCAATAAAGGTTATGTTATGCTTTAGGGGTGTATGAGAATCACGGAATGACTTGAGTTGTTATTGGTAAAGGATGTACAGTGCATAGGACAGGAGGTTGCTTGGTTGCATTAAGGTGAGGTTACATTCTGCGGTGTCGGAGTGATAATGGAGCACAGGTAATCCGGTCCGTTTGATCGGTCTAATTGCGGTTTAACTAGAGTGGATGATTCTCAAGAATGGTTCTAATGGGTTCAAGATTTTACATGTAATAACTGGAGATTTTCATGTTGTATATTTGGCTAGAAACTGAGGTTTGCATTGAAGGGTGTCAAGACTCGTGGTATTTCTATATCATTATGGTTTCTACACATCAGTATCAAGAAAGTGAAGGTAATGTCTTCAGATTCGCAGGAAGTCTCTTCAGGGAAAGTATTTTGAATTTGGTGCTTTTGGGGATATTTGAGAGAGTAGTCAGCGGCTTATGAATCGTAGGACGGTGTGGCTTTATGCTTGGGTCTCGTATGGCAAGTCTGGGTCGAGGATTATGGTGTTATAGTAAGAAGAAGTATCAAGTTGAAGGTAAATCCGAAGGAACTTGGATAGATGGGATAGCTTGGTAGTAGGCCAGATTGGCATGGTAAGGATATGATTAGTTCTTTAGGTGATTACAAGGTAATGAGTTTCTACAGGTGTTTCGTGGCATTGCTCTTGGGTTTTAGTGGCCTACGTAGCTTGGTTGAGTTAGAAGGATTTAGTCCTGATGGTTTAGTTTTGTGCAAATGGAATTCCGAGAGTTCTTGATGGTTTCTACCACGGTTAGAGATGTATATTTTGTACGAGTGTGAGGAGCGTGGGATGTATAGTGATTTTCTTCTAGATGGGAGTAATGGAAAGTTCTTGGCTAGTTGAGTACATAGTTGCTTGTGGCTCAGAAGGGATTTGAAGTTCTTATGTTTATCCTAGGATAGTATGGTATATGCGGTATGTTGTGTAGGATTGAGATTTTCATGTGTAAAGTCACGGTTCAGTTTTGAAAGGAAGGTCACAAATGCTTAGGTAGCATGGACAGTTTCAGATGACTAGATAAATAAGATAACTGATTGGTGTGGCTTGATGAGGGTATACATTTTAGAAAGGGCGATGTGTTTGAGTTGAGGATAGTTCATTAGTATTGCAACACTCTCTTGTTGGATCGAATGCTGATATTCAAGTTTGCTTGGTGGCACAGAAGAATTATAGGAGTACCTATCGTGGGATGATTGGGTATTAGAGGTGTGCTATATATTCGAACGATGTAGTTAGGATCGGATATGGTTATTCACGTGTTGTATGAATTTGGAGACTAGGAGTTCTCATAAATAGGTTGGGTCGTGGTTGTAGACCGCGTATATCAGTCTTGTGTGGTAACTATTCGAGGCTTGGAGACCCGAATGGATCCTTATTGCTTAGTATGCTAGATTTTGGTATGATATTGGGTATGGACTGGTTGTCTCCATGTCGTGTTATTCTGGGATGTTGCGCTAGGACGGTGACGTTGGTTATGCCGGGAATACCACAGATTGAGTGGCGAGGTTCGACGGATTATGTTCCCAGTAGGGTGGTTTCATTTTTGAAGACCCAGTGGATGGCTGGGAAGGGCTGTCTTTCTTGTTTGTCCTTCGTAATGGATGTCAGTACAGAGACTCCTACCATTGATTCAGTTCCTGTGGTAAAGGATATTCTGGATGTGTTTCCTGCTGCCGGGCATGTCGCTGGACAGGGTTGTTGATTTAAGTATTGATTTGGTACCCGGTACCATATCGTATGGCAGCGGCGGAGTTAAAGGAGTTGAAGGAGAATCTTCAGAAACTCCTTGATAAGGTGTTCATTAGTAGGCCAATATGGATGTGTGTTCTACATCGAGTCGGCTTGGTTGACTCCAACTTATATTGTTGAGGGATGTGTTGATTCGATTTATATTGAGCTTATTAGTGATTTGGGGAGATCTATGAGTTACCTTTCCGTGTTGTGAGGCATTAGGATTTATTGGTTATAGGCACATGTATGATTTTATTGGGGTCTCTCAGTGAAATTCGAGCGGGAAGAGAATTAGGTATTGCTTGGCGGATGGCATATCGGTTGTGTCCTTTTGGGTGTGTGTAATATTATGTCAATTTCTTCGACGTGGTTATGATGATTTTCTTTGGTTCAAGACAACATTGCGCGTGGTTGTCGATTTTGAGCATAGTGACTTGAGGTGTTTCATGTGGACCAGTGTTTGGATAGGGTCGCGCATTGCAGCGAAGTTATATGGAGGTATGACCCTTGGAGTTAGATTCATATGCTTTGTTTCTACAATATGTGACGGGTTCTCAGCATTGTGTGTGGTGGTACTGGTGAGCTTGCGGTACAACTCTCTCATTTGAGTCATTTTTCATGATTTGAGTACGTTTGAATTGTTGTTTATTGGTGTGCGGATTGCACGAGTTGTGGCTTTAGATTGTATTGATGTGCCATGTCACCAGAGTAGTTATGTTGGATTAGATGAGATCATTGGGATCTAGAATGAATACAAATGTTTTTGATTTCAGCGTGTTGGAAGGATAATATCAACGTTCGGCTCAGAAATTTTCTATGGTCCTTGCCGAAGGAGAAGTGGCTTCACAAATGGTTGATATGAGGAATGGTTATGATTTTCTATGTATTTCATTTATCATTGGCAGTATATGGAAGTGTTGGAATGAGGTTTTATTTGATAAGAGGTTTATTATCGATATTCGGTTGTTCTGAGCAACTACTGTGATCAGAAGTTATCGCTACGAGAGTTTGAGATATGTGGTATATCATGTAATTGCATGCGAGGCTGCAGGTATGGTTTGTTACAGCTTGTTCGGGTTTATTCAGAGTATATATGTGATATTCTGATCTTGTAGGTGATTTCAGAAGTGAAAATTTGGTTCTAAGGTTTATAGGCTAGGTTGGATTGCGAAATTTTAGTTAAATTGTGTTATCGAACCTATATGAGATAGGGTGACGTGGGATCACCCCGGGGTGTGTGCATGGTAAGGTTACACAGCGATTTGATGGTTTTCGAAACAACTCTGGGCACGTTCGAGGACGAGCGTATGTTTAAGTGGGGGAGGATGTAACGACCCGACCGGTCGTTTTGAGATTTTGAACTTCGCTCGCTAGTTCTCGGGCATGACTAGCCCCCTGTGATATATTATGACTTATTTAAATTGACGGTTTTGGTTGTTAGGGTAATCGGAGTGGATTTGGAAGAACAGTTTTCAATTTGAAGCTTAAAATTGAAATGTTTAACCAAGTTTTGACTTTTTAGTATTCAATCTTGGATTTGGATTTTTATGATTTGATTAGCTCTAGGTGATTTTGGACTTGGGAGCGCGTCCAAAAAGTATTTTGGAGGTCCATGGTAGATTTAGGCTTGAATTGGTGAAATTAGAATTTTGGCATTTTTCGATTGGTAGTGGAGATTTTGATATAGGGGTCAGAATGGAATTCCGGAAATTCCAGTAGGTCCATTGTGTCATTTGGGATGTGTGTGAAAATTTTAGGTCATTCAGGCAAGGTTTGATAGACTTTTTGATCGAAATTAGAATTCAGATGTTTTTGGAGTTTTTAGGCTTGAATTCGTGGTTGATTTGATGTTTTGATGTTGTTTTGAGGGTTCCGAAGGTTGGAACAAGTTTGAATGATGATATGGGATATGTTGGCATGTTTGGTTGAGGCATCGAGGGCCTCGGGAGAGTTTCGCGTGGTTAACAGACCAAGTTTTGGTTTGGAAAGTTGCAGATTTTGCTGGTTTTTGTTGCAGAAGAATTTTTTCTTCGTGTTCGCAAAGATTGTCCTGCGTTTGCGAAGAGGAGCTAGGTCTGGAGGAGAATATGTTCTTCGCGTTCGTGAGTCTGGGGTCGCGTTCACGTAGGTTTGATTTCCAGTGAATCGCAAACGCGTGAGAGGAGTCACGTTCGCGTAGGGTAAAGTGGAGCAGCTGGGATCTGAGGGGTTTGTGCATTGCTTTCGCGTAGAAATGGTCGCGTTCGCGATGGCTTGGTTAGTGGAGGCTTTGCATTCGTATGAAGAAGGTCTTGTTCACGAAAGAGGAAATATTGGTCAAATATTTTTTGTGCTTCGCGAACGCGAGACTTTGATCGCGTTCGCGAAGAAGGAAAATAATCCCTGGGCAGAATATTTTAAAAGTGGTTTTCACGATTTTTGGTCTATTTCCTCCATTGTTGAGCGATTTTGGAGATTTTTTAGAAGGATTTAAGAGGGAATCAAAGGGAAACACTTGGAGGTAAGATTTTTGAACTCAATACTCGATCCTATGTTGATTCTTACTTGTTTAAACATGAAATTAGTGGGATTTAAAGCCTACAATTGGGGAATTAGGGCTTGAAATTGGAGAGTGTAAATTGAGGACTTGAGGGGTCATTTGAGGTCCAATTTTGATGTTCTTAGTATGTATGGACTCGTGGGAGGATAATGATTATATTAATGTGATTTTTATTAGATTCCGAGATGTGGGCCTAGGGGTCGGGTTTGGCCAATTTCGGGTTCTTGGTGTAAATTGGTTATTTTAGAGTAGGCTTTATTCCCTTAGCATATTTTGATGGTATGAATCTGTTTTTGGTTAGATTTGGAGCACTCAGAGGCTGACTCGAGAGGCACAGGCATCACGGGCTAGAGTTTGGACCGGATTGAGGTAAGTAATGATTGTAAATGTTGTCATGAGGGTATGAAACCTCGAATTTCACATCGTTGTGCTACTTTGAGGTGACAACACGCTTGATGACGAGCGTGGGATCGTGAACTATTGGATATTGAGACTTAGTCTGTCCCGTATGACTGTTAAGTCGTGTATTTGGTTGAAAACTGTTTGATATCATTGTGTTTTGGGAAGTATTATCATGTTTTGGGCCGAATGCCATATTTAGGACCCGTGCCAATTGTTTTGGACCCTTAGGGGATTTTTACTACCATTCCTTATTGTTTTGACTTTATATTTATACTCAGTCATGCTGTATTCTACTGTTTTCATAACTCAGTCATATTTACTCCGTTTTGATATTTTAAATGATAATTTAGGCTGAGCATCATGTTTTACTGTTGCCCGAGTGACTTGAGAGATTTCTGACTGAGTGAGGTCGAGGGCCTGTATTGTGAGGATATTATGGGATTGGGTTGTGCGCTGCAGCAGTGTTGTACTGATTTATGATTATGGGGTCGAGGGCCTGATTTGTTATGCGACGAGGTGGCTTGTGATGAGGATGAGGGGCAATTTGATTATGCCACGAGATGGCTTGTATAGCGCTTGGGCTGTAGGAGCCCCTCTGGTGTCTGACACCTCCAGTGAGCGCAGGTACCCAGTGTGAGATATGATATATCCCGAGGGGCTGATTACGAGTGATTGTGAGGTAGCCCGAGGGACTGGTTCTGTTGATACTTTGCCCGAGGGGCGGTGTATGGTACATGTTTTGCACGAGGGGCTATTTATATTTCTATCATTTTTACTCATTGTTTTATCACTCGTTTGAAATAATTAAAGTTGTTTGAAAAGTTTTTACTGAAATCAAGCTTAATTTACGAAGTAAATAATTTCTATACTGTTTTGGAAATGTAGTGCATTTGTTGTATCGTTATGACGTGGTTTACGTATTTTCTTACTGCTCAGCTTTCATTACTTTTATTACTTACTGAGTTGTCATACTCACATTACTCCCTGCACCTTGTGTGCAGATTCAGGTATTTCTGAACCCGGTAGCGGGTGTTGATTGCTCAGTGGAAGAGTCATCGGTGTTAGCAAAGTAGTTGCCCTACGTTCGTAGTCTGCTCTTCTCCCTCTTGTCTTCATTAGATTATTTTTAATATATTTTCAGATTCTTCGTTGTATTCAGACCTTGGTAGATGCTTGTGACTTGTGACAATCCGATATGGGGCCTGTGTATTTATTTTGTACTGTTCATTTAAACTTACATTATGAGATATTTGGTTAATTAAAGGCTTAAAATGACTTTTATTGAATAATGGTTAATTCGGAAATTGTGTCGGCTGGCCTAGTTTTACGATAGGCGCCATCACGACTGGGTCGGTTTTAGGGTCGTGACAATTAGCTTCTTCTTTCTATCTCTATTTCTTGTTCAGATTTTTATATATTTCTTTTATTTCATAACACGTTATCAGCACGAATCTCTAACCAATTTGAGATTATCCGATTAAGCAAAGTCTATTTTGTTTCCTAAATAAGTTGAACTAGGTTTCTTTTCCGATTTAGCTTGCAAAGAAACCAAAAGGTATATGCTACTAATTAGCTAATTGTTGTTCACGAAAAACTACTATGTGGGAGAAGATCCTTTTGTAATGCTTCAAGGTATTTCTCTCTGTCTATTTATATTTTTTCTAAGCTGCCTTAGGAATCGCATGCCAAAATATTTACCCATTATTATGTCTATGATGATAATGTGTATATCAATTCAATTTTATATTTTTGATGTCAGTTTGATGTTAGTAGTCTAACCACATCAATCTCTAGCCTGTTTGATTTCTCTATATTTACATATCAAGAATCATATGAATACTATGCATACATAGCACAAACAAAAAGTGTAGACACAATGTTATCACGTGACTTAAAATATTGGTATGACATAATATTATTTTTGCTAATATTTTGCATGTTCTAACATCCTTTCTGTTTCATACTTTAAAGTTACTCTTGAAACTTTAATATTTTGATTTTCTAGTGTACTTTTGGCATAATTGGTATAATACTATGATTTAAATTTGTAGTACTTTTTAGCATTCTGTTGCATACAATGATCCTATCATTAAAATATGAGTAAAGAAAATAAATGAGCCTTGCAGTTATTGGTAGATTTGCGATAGATATTATGACCATTAAAAGTGGCAATGCTACGTTAAATCTTTCCATATTACAACAGAATATGTCTATGTCTACCATCAAAAGTGATAATATTTTTATGGGCTTGCTATGTTTACTTATTGAAGATAAGTTACAAAAATATTTTTTGTATATATATTGTGAGCACGTGATTTTTTCCTTATATGAATTATTCCCAAAAATTCAAACAAAATGAATTCTTTCATTATTTTGCAATTTTGTGGATTTTTATGACATTTTATGTTAATTATTTGCATTTCATTTGTGCATGTTAATTCACATGAGAAATATAAAAGTACACTTGGCATTTGTTTAGGATTTAATTTCATATTTTAGGATTAATTAGTAGTTAAGAAAAAAATAAAGAAAATAACAAAAATGGCCTTTTTGCATTTTTAGTTTTAATTTGTGTTTAATTAGAAATTAGGGTATTTGAAAATTAGAAAATATAATTTTTTAGTGTCACTTTGGGTTTTGAGTTTTAATTCAGCATTTAATAAATAAGAAAAAAAATAATAATAATAAAAATACAAAATGAAAACAAAACAAAAAAAATAAAAAAGGGTGCCTTAATAGAGACCTATGATTTGGGCCACCTTCAACGCCAGGCCCAAGCCAAAATCACCCCCAGTCAGCCCAAACACGCCCCTACCCGGTCCACATGACCCTGCCCTGATGACCAATAAAACGATGTAGTACGAGAATGCTACTACGTCGTTTGAGCTAGTTAATAAAAAATCAATCCAAGCCGTCCATTGCCCACAATCCAACGGTCCAAATTCATTTGACATAGTTGATAAAAGTGTCTGAAAAATCCAGTAACCCTAAAAATATATTTCATCTTCCTCGTAACCCTCTGTAACGCCGTCGTGCCCCACCGTGCTCCGCCGCCGGAAATCGCCTCACGGTGGCGGCCGGCGGCCGGCCTCCATTTCCGTACAACCTCCGTTACAGATCCACAACCTGTTTCCCTCAAACCCCAACCAAACTCGTCGAATCTTCAACCAAAGTTTTCCGACCAAAACTGAACCTTCTCCGTTCACCACCAAATTAACACCGTAGAACCACCTTGTCCTCCTCTATCAAACCCCCCAAACCCCATCCCTCAAATCTGACCGGAACTCTTCGAATATCGATTTGAAGTTTCCGGTCAAAACCCTAAATTCCCAAGTCTTTTCAAATTCACACCATGTGATTCTCTCATCTCCCTCATGAGGAATTTAGCGTCAATAACACTCAAGTCTCACCAGAGATGGTCGGATTTGAACTGTGAGAGTTAGCCGGATTTTTGAAGACCAAATCGATGAGGTTATGTTCTTGTTTTTTTCTTTATTTTTTTTTGTTTAATTGATAATTTTTGAGCTCTAGTTTGATTTTCGTTTGTTTGAATCTGTGTACACGATTTCTTATTTAGATTCTAAATTTTGTTATTTTTTGATATTGTTAGTTTAACTCAGTGGTTAGTTCTCTAGTTTCGCTTTATCAAATAGTTTAATTTCGATTTTGTGCATGACTTTGTGTTTGACATGAATTATACTGTAGTTTTCACTTTTACTTGTTAGTTAATGCCTAGTTCACTGTTTTGACCATAGGATAATTAGTGTTCATTTAGAGTTAAAAGTCCAATTTCAATTAATTAGAGTAGTTAGCTCAAAGGTTAAACTCGTTTGGTTATAGCTGATTTGGATTAGTTAATTGACCATAGGTTGATTAGAGGATAGGTGTATTTTGACTTAGGGTTGTAATTTCCAAACAAATTCAAGGGTAGTTTGGTACTTAGAAATGCATAAGAGTGTTGTAGTTACAACTACAACTCTCTAGAATCTTCTAGAATAGGACTTTAGTTCTAATTTCAGTAATTGTAGTGGGATAAATTGAGTAACAAGTTAATAAGTAGAGGACTAATCTAAAAATAAAATAAGGACTAAAAGGAAAATAGAAAATTTGAGGGCTTCCCTCATCCTTGCCTATAAAAGGCAATCCCCTTTGCCTTCACTCACAAGTTTGAACCTCTGAAAATTACCCCCCCCCCTATTTTCCACAAATTTTCATCATGCTAAGATTTGAATTTCAAATTCAAAAACTCTTTTAGATCCTAGAAAAAAATCCAGAAAACTAAAAAAAAACTGTTTCATTGAAGAGCTCTTGAGATCAAGCTCAAATTTCAGCTTTAGATCTCAATTTCTGCAAAAAGCCAAAAACAAACGCAAATACAATAGAAAATCCAAAACAAATTGTTACATTGCATTTCTTCTCGCTGCTGAAACTTTCGGAAGTGTTTTGGGTGCATTTTTGAGTCAATTTGGTGTTAGTCAAGCTGTTTTGATTGGGTTGTCTGTCTGTTTGGTGTGAAAACATTTCCTGGATTGAGTTTGACATTACTGCTATTACTGACTTCTTCTTCCTCATTTCTGCAACTTCCAGGTACATGTCTTGACTTCGAAGCAATGTGCATGTCTAATCGAAAGTTGAAATAAAAATTTGCTGCCTGATTTTGTTATAACATTTTGTTGTGATTTGTTAATGTTCCTGTTGTAAATAGATTTGAATTGTTAAGACTATCAATAGACTACACTGGACTGTTCTAATTGGACTCTATAAATTGTTGTTTTAGTTTTGCATTAATGCAACTAAGTAGTATAATGCTAGAATACTTTGAGTGCATTTAGAGTTTAATGCTTTGTTAATAGACATTGATTCATAGTTAGTTTAAAATAGTGTTGGACTGTATAAGATTCAGCTGGTTCTATTTCCTTTTGCATAATCGTTTGAGCAAAGCATTAGAAGTGATAGATTCAAATTAATATGAGTTAGGGTCAAACAGTGCCATTGTTTAAATGTTTAAAATGAGTATCACAGATGTAAGGTAAGGCCTATTACTGTTTAAACGAGGTCTGTGACATAGCTGGTGTTTAAATGAACAATGAACTAGGGAATGGATGGCTTTTAGTTGCTTCTCTCTGCTTGAAACTCAATTAGGAGGTATAGTTAATTGCAGAAATGGTTGGAGTAATCCATTTCACCATGTTTTGGCGTATATAATTCACTTACAGCAACACACATAATCTAAATTTCAGATGTAACTTAAAGGTTCCTCCTGAATATAACTAATCATACGCTACCACCACTGTGTTTCAATGGCTGTTTTTATTTGTCAACTTTGTCCATTCACTTGCTAGTGATCTTACATGCTAAATCACCATTAGTTGGCACCAGATGTTGCGATACTAATTGGACCCTGAATTACAGTATGCACACACTAATATTATCATTTAGTGCAGCCCTAATTCATGTTATTGGGCCAAATCGGGCCCAATTTTTGGCCCAGCTGCTCAATGGGAAACCATGTGCATTTGTCTTCAGGTTGGGCTAGACGTTAATAAGGCCCAAGTCACAGGGCAGTTTCATATTAACCTGAATTGGGTCAATTGTTGAAGCCCAAAAAATTCTAAAGGTTGGGATTTATATTAAGATCACGGAATTAAATTTATAACATAGGTTTTGGGCCTCCTAATTAAGTAACATGCTTGAGTTAAGAGGTTTGCCTCTTGTTCAAGTGTGAACTTGAACTTGAGGCCCAAATTCTTTGATCACATTAAATAATAGCAATTGATGAAATTGATTAATTAGGATTCTTTAGAGACAAAATGAAAATAGAAAATTATACTTTGCTCTAGGGTGGCCTTTAAATAAAAATGAGACGAGCCTCGCCGAACAAAACATACAAATTGCGAGGCCCTAATTAAATGTTTATATCAAAATACTTAGAATTCGGGGCGTGCCGTTTAGTGAATTTCACGGCCCCGCAAAGATAATAACACGTTAGCCACTTTAGGCGCGCTTTTAATAATTGTACCTTCCTAAGCATGGGTGTGCAGTTCATGCAGCCCAAATCCAAATCTTAAAACGTTAAATATGAATGTGTTGAGGATCCGGGTATATTTCATGTGACATGATCCAAAAACGCGTTCTTAAACGACGTTCCCTTTCTTAATAACTAACTAAAAGCGGTAATATAATTCTAAAATTGCACTATAGGTTTTAACATGTATAAAAATCAGCTTTTAGCCAAATATAGCAGTTGAGCGACCGTGCTAAAACCACGGAACTCGGGAGTGCCTAACCCCTTCTCCCGGGTTAACAGAATTCCTTACTCGCATTTCTGGTTCTCGACTGTAATATAGAGTCAAACCCTTTCCTCGATTCGGGATTCAAACCGGTGACTTGGGACACCATAAATCTCCCAAGTGACGATTCTAAATCTCTTAATAAACGGATCCCGTTTCGATTGTCCTTTAATTGGGAAAACTCCTTTTATTATACCATTCACGGGGTGTAATAGGAAAAAGGAGGTGTGACATCTCTGGCGACTCTGCTGGGGAACAAAAACCCAGAATTTCGGTTCAGGGTTCAAGAATTCGATCTCAGTTAAATTGGTATATTTGGATTTATCTGATTTTGCTACATGTTCCATGTTATATGTGCTAAATGTTTTACCGCTTTGATATTTGTTAAATTGTATATAAACTGCCGCAAATCCCTTCCTCTCTCTGAGTCTTCTACATCATGGAGAAGGGTCCACTTCATGTAGCTTCTCTTCTGTTTAGAGTCTTTCCCAATTTAGAACGAGGTCTGGATAAGTTGTTAAGCCGGCGGAGCTTCTGTTACCCCGGTACGCTGCCTCCCCCTCGGCCCGAGTTGTCCGCTCGAGTAAGCCAGGTCTAGACCAATAAACCTAGGATTTAAACCTAGGATAACAATAACCTCATGCCAGATCCCTAGTAGGACGCTTGTTTGCATCATGTGCATTTGACTTAGGGGACTCAACAAAGGGGTTGGGTCCGTCTAGGACAGGTGACCTGAAATGAAATGACCATCCTGATGCATCTTACATGCTACTTGAGCATTTATTTGCTCGACTTTGCATGTTGACCGGCTTGTATATAATTAGTGGAAATTGTAAAAAATAGCAGTGTGAGGGTAACCATTTGTTTGAAAAACCCAATGCCCAAATAATACCGAAATGCTGCCGGATTTTTGAAAAATAAAAGGAAAATAAAAAGAGAAATGTATTTTAAAAATAGAAAGAAAATTATTGTTCAAAATAGTTTGGATTTTGGCAAATCTGCCCGAACTACGCTGGTTTGATTCTCACCGGGTGTGAGATACGTAGGCAACCCTTATCGGGTCCAACCACCCCTTTTTCAAAAATAGCCAACTAATGTCAAAATTTTAATTTTTTATCCAAATAAGTCGGGTGACGCCGTTCTTGCTTAAAATAAGCCGAATATCCCCAAAAGGGCGTCGGAAGGTTATTTTTGCAAGAACAGCCACCCTGAGTCATTTTAAAACGGTTTGCGGGCACAGCCTTAAAATCTCCCTTTCAGAAGTGCTGAAAGGTCGTATTTGCAAAGCCGAGTCTTTGTTTTCTTAAAATAAATATTTTTGAAAAACATCCACTTTTCTTTTTTTAAAAAAAATAAGTCATTACATGGCCAGTTTTCTGTAAATAGCCTACAGTTGACATTGAAACCTTCTCAGTCTTGCGCAGGCCCATGGCGATGCCGAGTGATGCCCCGTGGACCCCATGATTTGAAGCTTTGATGTATTCCTAGTCATCGAGTCTGTATTTTATTATTATGTCTGTTTTGTAATTTTTCCCTTTTAGAAAAACAAATAGTCTAGTATCACTTGTAATCGGCGTTTATTAATGAAGATTTGAAAAATTCCAAAAAATTGTCTCTTTATTTTTGCATTTAATTTGCAAGAACTACGTTTGGTATGATTCATGTGGGGTCATGATACGTAGTCAATCTCCATAGGATTCGACCATAACCAAAAGAGAAAAAAAAAGAGAAAAAAAGGAAATAAAAGAGAGGAAAAACAATGAAAAGGCAAAAAGAAAAGAAAAGAGCGGAAAAACAAGAAAGGAGAGAATAGGAACAAGAGAAGACAAAGGCAAGAGTGAAAAGAAGAGAAAAGAAAAAGAAAATAAAGGGGAAAACAAAGAAAGAGAAAGTTTGCAATCGGAAATAAGGAAAAGGCCGGGATGACGCATGCGACCGATCAAAAGCATAATAGGAACTGTTAACTGCTTAGGTGCATTCACTCCCCAAATGTGCGGGTACCAATATGTTAAATGCCCTAACGCTAATGTGATGGTTTCATTTTGTCATGTCATTCCAGATAGGTGGTTGGTTTGTGGTTTTAAAGTGGTAACTCTTCTTTACAACACAAGGACAAAAGGCAATGGCAAATAACAATAGAACTGAGTTGGTTGATACCGGCATCCGACAGCAGTTGGTTGAACGGGATAATGGGTTGGTTGAAGAGGTGCGGATGTTAAGACAACACATGGCAGACATGTATCAAGCATGGATGACTGGGAAGGTATCACCCCCGCCACCGCCGATTTTTCCAGATGCTGCCCTTACCCAAACTCCCAACACAGTGCCAGATGATCCCCCATATTCTCCAAATACACCCGCTTATCACAATTTTCCCAACCACCCCAATAGCTCCATCACTCATCCTCCAGTTACCTCTCCCCAAAATTGCCCTCCTATCATATCCACTACCCCAAACAATGAATACCCATTCAAAGCTCGTAATGCCCAATATCACCCCCCAGAGGTTGCCCACAAGGTCCTTGATTCATACAAGAAGAGCTCCCGGGATGAGCTTCATGCTAGAAATGAAAAGGGTACAGGAAGAGAAGGACGAGATGGGATACCCAGGAAGCTGAAAAGTGTAGAGCAGTCTTTAAGGGACAAGCGGAGAATGGAAGGCCAGGGTAGCATGACTTGCAAAGAACTGATTGTGCTCTACGACGCCGGCCTGCCCGTAGGGTTCAAAGTACCAAAATTTAACTTGTACGATGGGCGTGGAGATCTGATAGCCCACCTAAGGGTCTATTGCAATGAAATGAGGATCGTTAGAGAGAAAGATGATTTGATGATAGCATACTTTGGTGAGAGCTTGGCTGGGGCAACTTTGGACTGGCATACTCGTCAAGATGTTGATAAGTGGTTTACATTGGGTGACCTGGCTCAAGACTTTGTCCGATACTTTCAATGCAAATTGAGTGTTACCCTAGACCGCTCCTCACTATCTAAGATGGAAAAGAAGCCAGAGGAAAGCTTTAATAACTTTGGGCTCAGATGGAGGGAGCAAGCTGCTCGAGTCAGTCCCCCGATTGACGAAGAAGAAATGGTTGAGCTTTTTCTACAGGCCCAAGGACCCACCTACTACAGTCATTTGATCCCGGCCTTGGGAAAACCTTTCAGTGATGTGTTAAAATGGGGGAGCTAGTAGAAGAAGGGGTCAAGTTAGGAAAAATTGTGAGTTGTTCAGAAGCTATTCAGAATGTCCCAGTAAGCTTGGTTGGAAGAAAAAGGAACAGAAAAGACGACCCGATAGGTTTTCCTGATCGACACTTCCAGCCTCGACATCGTCCCCGTGGTTATCCTTGTACACTAGATGACCGTCCCCGATGCTACTTCTCTCCACAGAAATTCCAAAGTCGCACATCACATTCCCAGTACCCAGCTCCTCAAAATGCCCATCTACCCCTGCGTGCTTACCAAAAACACCCCGGATCAGGTTTTTGGCCCAATCCAGCATTTAAGAATGAGAGGTTAGTTTTCTCTCCATTGGGAGAATCATATGCCAGTCTGTTCCAAAGGTTAAGGACATTGGACATGTTGAAGCCGATTTAGATAAAAACGTGGAACCCTCTTCCAAAGAAGTTTGATCCTTCTCAAAGGTGCGCATACTGCTCAGGTGCCCTGGGGCACGACATAGAGAAATGTTGGAATCTGAAGAATGCGATTCAGAAACTTATTGATGCAGGCGACATTGTCGTGCAAAGTCCAGATTCAGCAAATACTAGCCAAAGTCCATCTCCTGTGCATAATAAGACGTATATGGTGGGTATGATTTACTTTGAAAAGGAACATGAGAACTCTTCTGGGATCCCTAGAGGACTAGATGCTACTAAGGTTTCAGCGCTATCAGAAGTTGATCGTGATAACGAGCGGGCAGAAGGAACCCAAAAGCGGTTTGCTAAGAACAACGTGATGAAAACTTGTGGAAATTCCAACAATATTGGTGTGAAACTCAGTGGCTAGGATGTCGTTCTTGGTAATTGGGAAGACGCTCCATCTCTTGGAGTTTTGGTGGTTTATTTTGTTGTCATTTCTATTGTCCGGGTTATTTTAGGGTGTAATCCGGATATTGTCTGGTGACCCAAACCCTTCTATCCTTTCATTTTTCCTTGTTTGTCTAGTCGTAATAGCTTGTTTATTGCTGTCTAGGTTGTTCAAGGGTTGTAACCCTAGTCTAGTTTGCTTTTTTTGTTGTTTAAACCCTTTCACCATCAGTCTAATGCAATTCTCTGTTTCTTGCCATTTCTAGTCATTTTGTTTAGTTTTCTTCTCCTTTTACAGTTCTTTTCATGCTGGTTCTAGTGACATAACATGCACGCGTAATTCTCAGCTTGGTTTTAAAAGTCATTTTAGTAATGAAACAATGAATTAATGTTAAATATGATAAGGATATTTGAGGGAAATAAGTAAAAGCATCTTGAGAGCACTTCGAGCCCAAATTGTGTAAAATTGGGGCAGATAGAACATAAAGAAATATTGATGAAATATATCATGCCGCATTGGTTTGAAGCCAAAGGCAGGTTTGCCCCAAGCTTACAAGGGGCCGTTCGTGGTACCGAGATTGTTGTCCAATGGCACTGGGTAATTGACAAATGTAGAAGGCAAATGTGTGGATATGGTTATCAATTTTGGTGCAATCAAAAGATGTCACATATGCTTGTTTAACTGTGTAGTTTGTACTTGGCATGTTTTGGAGATTGGAATGACAAAGGCATTTTGTTCTGCTATCCAAACACTTTATCCTTTGTTACCCCTTTGAGCCTTGGTTATTTCCTTTCATACCCCTCTTTCGGAATCAATAACAAAACTCGGAAGCCAAGCGGGAAAATCAGCAAAGAAACAAGAGAAAAATAGTCCAGAAGAAAAGAAAATGAGAAGAAAAGAGATAAGAAAAGAAAAGAAAAGAAAAAAAGAGATGGAAAAAAAAGAAAAGAAAAGAAATGAAAAGAAAGAAAAGGAAATTGAAAGAAAGGGAAGATTGCAACAAACGAAGCAATTTTATGGCCTGAACTACGTTTGACTTGATCCCAAAAGGGTACGTAGGCATCCTCTCCCTGAGGTTCAGTCACACCAAAATAAAAATCCAAAGTCCCCCAAGAAAGAAACTGGGGCAGAAGTTGTAGTTGTTCCAAAAGTTGTAATTTTGAACCCATGTTGAATTGTTTTGAGCCTTTGATATCCTTTCTTTTTAACCCTATCCAAAAGCCCACATTACGGTCCAGAGAGATACCTTCTGATTAGTCTTCGAGAGATGCCAAGTCAAGCGAGTAGAGGTGAATCATATCGGGGGCAACACTCCGGTCCAAACGAAGGAAATGAAGAATGAGAGAGCCTTGTTGATGAGAACCCCCACGGGTACCCGAAAGGCGATGAAAGCTGAGAGAAAACAAAATGAGAGAGTCTTATTGGTGAAAACCTTCACGGGCACCATAAGGAAACGGTGAGTTGAGAGAAAGACCAAAATGAGAAAGGCTTGATGGTGAAAAACCCTACGGGCATTACAAGTCGAATAAGGATTTTGAATCAGATCGGATAAGCGGAGCATTGAAGCCCAGTTTCACGGCGAAAGGTACAACGAGAGCTGAACATCAGGTTTGCTAAACAGAATAGGCTGCAGGTGCATGTCAAGGTCGTTAGAGTCGGTATCCACCTCCGATAGGTTTCTACTTCATAGTTTTCTTGTTAGGAATCATCTCTTTCCTTTGTCCTCCACTCTGTTCCTTTTCTCTTGCTTACTCCCTCCTCTTGAGTCTGTTTGGTCATAACAAGTGAGAAATGACTTCAAAATCTGCCACCGGCTTTCTAATTGCACAAAACGGGGTCTGGCTAACACGTCAAAGTGTCACAAGTCAGGAAAAACAACAAGAGCACTGAGCTGGCAATAATCAACATGTTTTGGGATCTTTGTGAAATGCAAAGGCTTGGTATATATCAATTCATGAACAATGCAACAGATGAAGGGTCAGATTGAATAGATCAAAGGTACTTCCTGTGATAGGATTGACAAAAGGTGGTAAACCAGTCACGAACAAGACTTTCCAAACAGAAGTCAAAGTTATCATAGCCAATAGGGGAGCTGTAGACCTCAAGGACCGGACCAGGGGTTGAGTTAAGAAAGAACATCTTGAGTGGGTGGCAATTGACGTGCCTTGGGATTCGTGAGAAATACAAGGGTTTGATACGTCTCAATTCAGGAACCATGCAACAGATGGAGGGTGTTTTGGTGAACGGATCAGAGGTATTCTCCGTGTCAAGGGTAGCAAAGAAAGTGTTTACTCAATAAACAAGCAAGATCTTCGAATTGAATCAGTTATCATGACAGGTGAAGGAGCAATAAACCTCAAGGCCGAAACCAGTGTTTAAGCCGAGAAAGAACATCATACACACGGAGTGGGGGCAATAGACGTGTTTTGGGATTCATATGAGACATAAAATACAACAAATAGAGGATACCGGGTCTGAACGGAGAAGGCATTTTATGTGATGAGGACGATCGAGAAAGGGGTTAGTCCATAAACAAGCAAGGTCCTCAAGTGGAAATCAGTCACCTTGGCAAATGTAGAAGCAGCCGCCCTCAAAGTTCAAGGCCACAAACCAACCACCACATTTTAAACTCACCAGTTTTCTCTGTTTGAAACAGGAACAAAGCAGTGCAAGAAAGTTGGTTCCACAATACAAAAAAGAAAAAAGAAAATAAAGAAAAAGAAAAAGGAAGAAGAGGAAAGCCGACAAAAGGGAAGTTTCTCAAATCTTAGCCCTTACCTATCTTGCTAGTGTGCATAAAATGCTTCCATTGCTTTTCACATTTTTCCTCCTAGGATAAAAAGTCCTAGTCTAATGGATTTTCCTCCGAATCAAAATCTTATTCTGATGAATTGTTCTCCTAAGATTGAAGACCTAGTCTGATGAATTTTCTCCTAGGATCGAAATCTTAGTCTGATGAAGCTTTCTCCTAAGATAAAAAACCTAGTCCGATGAATTTTCTCCTAGGGTCTGAATCTTAGTCTGATGAATCTTTCTCCTAAGATAGGAAACCTAGTCTGATGAATGTTCTCTTAGGATAAAAATCTTAGTCTGATGAATCTTTGAATTTGATAACATGTTGTACCCAGCCATCAAACTGGGGCAGAATATTTTCTTTGTTTGTCTATTTTGTTGCAGTCAGGAGCCCACCTGAAGAACAAGGGAATACTTTTCGAGTTCAGCAATCAGGAGCCCACCTGGAGAACAAGGGAATACATTTCAAGCTTCAGCAATCAGGATCCCACCTGGAGAACAAGGGAATACATTTCAAGCTTCAGCAATCAGGCGCCCACCTGGAGAACAAGGAAAGTACAATTCAAATTTTAGCTTTCAATTTTTAATATTTGATAACATGTTGTACCCAGCCACCAAACTGGGGCAGAAACTTTTCTTTGTTTGTCTATTTCGTTGCAGTCAGGAGCCCACCTGGAGAACAAGGGAATACTTTTCAAGTTCAGCAGTCAGGAGCCCACCTGGAGAACAAGGGAATACTTTTCAAGTTCAGCAGTCAGGAGCCCACCTGGAGAACAAGGGAATACTTTTCAAGTACAGCAATCAGGAGCTCACCTGGAGAACAAGGGAATACTTTTCAAGCTTCAGCAGTCAGGCGCCCACCTGGAGAAAAAGGGAAGTACAATTTAAATTTTAGCTTTTAATTTTTAATATTTGATAACATGATGTGCCCAGCCACCAAGCTGGGGCAGAAATTTTCTTTGTTTGTCTATTTTGTTGAAGTCAGGAGTCCACCTGGAGAACAAGGGAATACTTTTCAAGCTTCAGCAATCAGGCGCCCACCTGGAGAACAAGGGAAGCACAATTCAGATTTTAGCTTTCAATTTTTAATATTTGATAACATGTTGTACCCAGCCACCAAACTGGGGCAGAAATTTTCTTTGTTTGTCTATTTTGTTGTAGTTAGGAGCCCACCTGGAGAACAAGGGAATACTTTTCAAGTGTCAGCAGTCAGGAGCCCGCCTGGAGAATAGAGGCATATATTTCAAATTTCAGCAGTCAAGCATCACTCGGAGGAATGGCAAAACATCTCCGATCACAATGCAAGGCAACAACAAGGATTCCGTCGGAAGAATACAAGTTCAAGGCAACACAAGAGCAAGTTTGAAGACATAGATAGGACCTTTTTGTAATTCATATATCATAGCGTAGGCTGGCTTCTTTTTTGTTTTAACACGGTGTAATAAGGAGGTCAGCGAGCAGTAGCAGCAACAACAGCAGTGAAATCACAGCTCCTGGTAGTCCCAGCTACCAAACCTTCCCGAACTACACTAACCTGATTCCTTTTTAGCCAAGGATATGTAGGCAACCTATGAAGCAGGGTGCGGTCAAACTTTTCAAAAATGCTTCACACGGATTATTCAAACGGGCAAAAATCGCTCGTTTTCGCTCACTTATCTTTGCACGAAAACTCTTCATGTTTCTGAGCAAAGAGGGGCAGTTGTGAGCACGTGATTTTTGCCCTATATGAATCATTCCCAAAAATTCAAACAAAATAATTTCTTTCATTATTTTGCAATTTTGTGGATTTTTATGACATTTTATGTTAATTGTTTGCATTTCATTTGTGCATGTTAATTCACATGAGAAATATAAAAGTACACTTGGCATTTGTTTAGGATTTAATTTCATATTTTAGAATTAATTAGTAGTTAAGGAAAAATAAAGAAAATAACAAAAATGGTCTTTTTGCATTTTTTATTTTAATTTGTCTTAATTTGTGTTTAATTAAAAATTAGGGTATTTGGAAATTAGAAAATATAATTTTTTAGTGTCACTTTGGGTTTCGAGTTTTAATTCAACATTTAATAAATCAAAAAAAAATAATAAAAATACAAAATGAAAACAAAACAAAAAACATAAAAAGGGGTGCCTTAATAGAAACCCATGATTTGGGCCACCTTCAATGCCAGACCCAAGCCAAAATCACCCCCAGTCAGCCCAAACACTCCCCTACCCGGTCCACATGACCCTGCCTTGATGACCAATAAAATGACGTAGTACGAGAATGATACTACGTCGTTTGAGCTAGTTAATATAAAATCAATCCAAGTTGTCCATTACCCACAATCCAACGGTTCAAATTCATTTGACATAGTTGATAAAAGTGTCTGAAAATCCAGTAACCCTAAAAACATATTTCATCTTCCTCGTACCCCTCTGTAACGCCGTCGTGCCCCGCCGTGCTCCGCCACCGGGAATCGCCTCACGGTGGCGGCCGGCCTCCATTTCCATCCAAAATTACACTCCTTATTCCACTCCTCCTCCTCCTTACAGATCCACAACCCGTCTGTGTACACGATTTCTGATTTAGATTCTAAATTTTGTTAATTTTTTGATATTGTTAGTTTAACTCAGTGATTAGTTCTCTAGTTTTGCTTTATCAAATAGTTTAATTTCGATTTTGTGCATGACTTTGTGTTTGACATGAATTATACTGTAGTTTCCACTTTTACTTGTTAGTTAATGCCTCGTTCACTGTTTTGGCCATAGGATAATTGGTGTTCATTTAGAGTTAAAATTCCAATTTCAATTAATTAGAGTAGTTAGCTCAAAGGTTAAACTCGTTTGGTTATAGCTGATTTGGATTAGTTAATTGACCATAGATTGATCAAAGGGATAGGTTGATTTTGACTTAGGGTTGTAATTTCCAAACAAATTCAAGGGTAGTTTGGTACTTAGAAATGCATAAGAGTGTTGTAGTTACAACTAGAACTCTCTAGAATCTTCTAGAATAGGACTTTAGTTCTAATTTCAGTAATTGCAGTGGGATAACTTGAGTAACAAGTTAATAATTAGAGGACTAATTTGAAAATAAAATAAGTACTAAAAGGAAAATAGGAAATTTGAGGGTTGCCCTCATCCTTGCCTATAAAAGGCAATCCCCTTTGCCTTCGCTCACAAGTTTGAACCTCTGAAAATCCCCCCCCCCCATTTTCCACAAATTTTCATCATGCTAAGATTTGAATTTCAAATTCAAAACTTTAGATCCTAGAAAAAACTCCAGAAATCTAACAAAAAAATTGTTTCATTGAAGAGCTCTTGAGATCAAGCTCAAATTTCAGCCTTTGATCTCAATTTCTGCAAAAATCCAAAAACAAACGCAAATACAATAGAAAATCCAAAAAAAACTGTTACATTGCATTTCTTCTAGCTGCTGAAACTTTCAGAAGTGTTTTGGGTGCATTTTCGAGTCAATTTGGTGTTAGTCAAGCTGTTTTGATTGGGTTTTGTGTCTGTTTGGTGTGAAAACATTTCCTGGATTGAGTTTGACATTACTCCTGGGTCACAAGCTACTGGTTATTGTTACTGCTATTACTGACTTCCCCTTCCTCATTTCTGCAACTTCCAGGTACATGTCTTGACTTCGAAGCAATGTGCATGTCCAGTCGAAAGCTGAAATAAAAATTTGCTGCCTGATTTTGTTATAACATTTTGTTTTGATTTGTTAATGTTCCTGTTGTAAATAGATTTGAATTGTTAAGACTATCAATAGACTACACTGGACTGTTCTAATTGGACTCTATAAATTGTTGTTTTAGTTTTGCATTAATGCAACTAAGTAGTATAATGCTAGAATACTTTGAGTGCATTTAGAGTTTAATGCTTTGTTAATAGACATTGATTCATAGTTAGTTTAAAACAGTGTTGGGCTGTATAAGATTCAGCTGGTTCTATTTCCTTTTGCATAATCGTATGAGCAAATCATTAGAAGTGATAGATTCAAATTAATATGAGTTCGGGTCAAACAGTGCCATTGTTTAAATGTTTAAAATGAGGATCATAGATGAAAGGTAAGGCCTATTACTGTTTAAACGAGGTCTATGACATAGTTGGTGTTTAAATGAACAATGAACTAGGGAATGGATGGCTTTTAGTTGCTTCTCTCTACTTGAAACTCAATTAGGATGTATAGTTAATTGCAGAAACAGTTGGAGTAATCCATTTCACCTTGTTTTGGCGTATATAAATCACTTACAGCAACACACATAATCTAAATTTCAGATGTAACTTAAAGGTTCCTCCTGAATATAACAAATCATACGCTACCACCACTGTGGTTCAACGGCTATTTTTATTTGTCAACTTTGTCCATTCACTTGTTAGTGATCTTACATGCTAAATCACCATTAGTTGGAACCAGATGTTGCGATACTAATTGGACCCCGACTTACAGTATGCACACACCAATATTATCGTTTAGTGCAGCCCTAATTCATGTTATTGGGCTAAACCGGGCCCAATGTTAGCCCAGCTGCTCAATGGGAAACCAAGTGCATTTTTCTTCAGGTTGGGCTGGACGTTAATAAGGCCCAAGTCGCAGGGCAGTTTCATATTAACCCGAATTGGGTCAATTGTTGAAGCCCAAAAATGCTAAAGGTTGGGATTTATATTAAGATCACGGAATTAAATTTATAACATAGGTTTTGGGCCTAAGTAGCATGCTTGAGTTAAGAGGTTTGCCTTTTGTTCAAGTGTGGACTTGAAGGCCCAAATTCCTTGATCACATTAAATAATAGAAATTGATGAAATTGATTAATTAGGATTCTTTAGAGACAAAATGAAAATAGAAAGTTATAGTTTGCTCTAGGGTGTCCTATAAATAAAAAGGAGACAAGCCTCGCCGAACAAAACATACAAATTGCGGGGCCCTCATTAAATGTTTATATCAAAATACTTAGAATCTGGGGCGTGCCGTTTAGTGAATTTCACGGCCCCCACAAAGATAATAACACGTTAGCCACTTTAGGCGCGCTTTTAATAATTGTACCTTCCTAAGTACGGGTGTGCATTTCATGCAGCCCAAATCAAAATCCTAAAACGTTGAATAGGAATGTGATGAGGATCCGAGTGCATTTCATGTGACGTGATCCAAAAACGCGTTCTTAAACGACGTTCCCTTTCTTAATAACTAACTAAAAGCGGTAAATAATTCTAAAATTGCACTATAGGTTTTAACATGTATAAAAATTAGCTTTTAGCCAAATATAGCAGTTGAGCGACCGTGCTAGAACCACGGAACTCGGGAGTGCCTAACCCCTTCTCTTGGGTTAACAGAATTCCTTACTCGGATTTCTGGTTCGCGACTGTAATACAGAGTCAAACCCTTTCCTCGATTCGGGATTCAACTTGGTGACTTGCGACACCATAAATCTCCCAAGTGGCGACTCTGAATCTTTTAATAAATGGATCCCGTTTCGATTGTCCTTTAATTGGAAAAACTCCTTTTATTATACCCTTCACGGGGTGTAGTAGGAAAAAGGAGGTGTGACATATATTTCGGAATTGCTCATGAAGTAGCAATATTTTAAAAGATATTTTGACAAGTATACAAGTTCGTTCTTATTCCCTTTCAAGTCTCTAGCATATCCTAGGTGATCGTAGTAACAAGATAATATAGAGATTTCTATAAATAAAGCATGGTGTGGGTCATATACTACCCGGACAATTAGCATAGTAGTAGCTACGCATGGACTCTCGTCACCTAGTGCGTACGTAGCCCCCGCATTTTGCAACAATTACTTAATTATTACTCCTATGGGGATAATTCTCTCTTACAAGGTTAGAAAGGAGACTCACCTCGCTCCAAAGCGCACTTCCAATATCAGGAACAAGCCCAAGCCCTCAATTCGGAGCCGAACGATCACAAACTAGTTAAATGAAGTAAGAACTAGTCAATATAGACCTACAAGATCGAATTCTAACTATTTAAGCGATTTTCCAACCTTTTTCACAAGTTTCCTAAATTCCGACCCCGGGCCCACGTGCCTGGATTCTGAGATTTTTCAAAGAAAGTTGTTCTCTATAACATAAGGATCAATAATATATGAATTCTAGTTCATTTCATAACAAATTTCGTGATTAAATCTTGATTTTATTTAAACCCTAGGTGTAGCTCTAACCCCTTTGATTTCACCTAGTTTTTAGTGTTTAATCTACTTAATATACATGTATTTAAACTAATAATGAGTGGAATTAACTTACCTTGAAGTGCTATGTTGAAATCCCCTCTTTGGAAGCCCCAAAATCGCCCAAGTATAGAGTAGTAATGAAACAAATGTCCTTTGAGTTCGAATTAAATGAACTCACTGCCCAGCGATTTTCGCGTCTGCGGTCTCGCACCAGCGAAAGGAAGACCGCATCTGCGGAACTGAGCGAAAGTGGCTGGACTGCATCTGCGGTCGAGGGGGCCACTTCTGCGGAACCGCTTCTACGACTTTGCAACCGCATCTACGGTTTCCCCTAGCCTGGCCACTGGCCGCTTCTGCGAAGGGTGGACCACATCTGCGGCCCTAGAACTGCAGATGCGGTTATGACAGAAGTAGCACCCTTCAGCTATTCTCCAACTTTCCCACTTCGACTGAGCCTCGCTCGTTTGACGTTCGGGGATCCCGAGCCCCGCCCGAACATACCAACAAGTCTGAAATCACGAGGCGAACCTACTCGAACCCTCAGAACACCCGAAATGATGCTAAATCTAGGAATCACCCCATAAAACCAAATGAATCAAACTAATGAATCTTCAAGTTCTTAATTCTCCTCTAACGGGTCAAAACGCCCTTAAACCACTCGGATTGACACTGAATTTTACGGACAAGTCTTAAACGATATTACGGACCTATACCAAGTGTTGGAACTAAAATACGAGCCCAATAATTAGGAAATCAATGATTTCTAAGTTTCTTTAATTCTTTAAAACTTCAATTTGACAATTTCTAATAAATTTCATTACTCGGACTAGGGGACCTCGGGATTCGATTCCGGACATATGCCCAGGTCCCATATTTTCCAACGGACCCTCCGAGATCGTCAAATCACGAATTCGGGTCTGTTTTCCCAAAAAGTTGACCAAAGTCAAACTTGATCTTTTTAAAAGATCCTGAAGAAACAATCAAACATGTTTCACTCAAAACTCTTCTAACTCCCGAACCAACCAACCCTGCAAGTTATAAATTAGCTAAAGCAAGTACGGGAGGTTTTATTTAGGGGAACGGGGTTCTAAAAGGCTAAACGATCAGTCGGGTCGTTACAAAGAGCTTCAGAAAAACTCATTTGTTATTACCCGGATGAATAAAATTATTCACGACATTTATATTGTAATGTCTTAAAAGAAACTTTTTGAGTTTCAAATGTATAAGTCAAAATGGTTGGCATATTGAGACTATAAATGAAAGAAAGATTGAGTATCTTTATATTTCTATAATCATACCGGGTAAATATGAAAGGTTACCCAATTTTCTTTCTATTTGTACTTTACAAATATAAGCATGATGCTGGAAACATATGTCATAAGTAAACTAGAGGTTTACTGAAATAAATATTAGTTGGTATGACCGGTTGACCATCCCGATTCAATTATAATGCGAAAAATTAATTGAGAATTACATTGGAATATATTGAAGTAGTAGAAGATTCTTCAAGAATTCTCTTGTGCTGCTTATTCTCATGATATATTAGTTAAGGTTGAGATGAATCCCTTGATTTATGGAACGAATAAAAGGTGATAAATATATGGGCCCAGTCACCTGCCATGTGGACCGTTTACTATTATATGATTTTAATAGATGCATCTATTCTATGGTCACATGTGCATTTGTTATCAACTTGCAGTTTGACTTTTGCAAGATTGTTTGCTAAACTTATTAGAGCACAGTTTCAGAATATGAATTGTGATGATTTATCTTAATAATACTAGTTTAAATCCAAGTTGGTTTAGCAGAAATTATATGCCTCCAATTATAGCTATACCATTGGTTATGAGAACAAAACTGCCAAAATAAAATTTGGTATGTGATGTATTATTTAATATACAACAGCATTTGTACGTATCTAGCCAAATTATGATAAGGTCTCCCCATCACAATTGGTTTGGTTCAAGGTCAGGAACCAAATAATTTACATCTAGAAATATGAATGTGCTATATAATTTAATTATTCTACCACATTGCACAAAGATGAGTCTCCAAAAAAGGTTGGGGATATGTGTTGGTGATCCCAACATTAGGGGGAGAAAATGAGCAGTTGAAAAAGTAATACATAGAATGAATTATTATGAGTATACCTAGATCCTCGTACTAGAAAATGTATACTTGAAATTCAAGTGATAATGCATTTATATTGCTAGGTGCATTTGCTGACCCAAAGCTAAATGTCATATTTTAGCTGCTAATGCTCCAAATAAAATAAAGTTCATAATGAACAGAGTCTATGGCATGCATGAAGCATAATAGATCGGTTCCAAAGTAAAACTCCTTGAAGAAGGAGATGATCAAATATTCAAGATGGTCATAATAAGGAGGCAACTGCTCTAGAAGAGCATCTTGACATAACACTTTATAAGACTGCATGAGAGAGGCTCAGATACATGAAAAAAATTAGATAAAGAGATCTCAATAAGTTATGTCTTTATTGGGTAATAATGGAACCGATATAAAATGATCGTCGACGATATTGTTAATATAATGTAGCGCTCAATATTATTAATACTGACGAGGATCTTGAGCTCAAATCTATCATGAAATTTGAACAGATAAATGATTGGCCAAATGAAAAATATGCAATGAAAAATGACTTCACCTGAAAAAAGTGAAGTTGGACGGATAGTCCCAATACCTGAAAGTATAAAGCAAGTGGAGGTTGTGCGAAAAGGTCAAGTTGATAGACATAAAGACGACTTGTGGCACAAGAAGATTCATAAATATCCTGGCATTAATTATATAGAGACATATTTTCCTGTGGTAGATGTAGTCATTTCAAGTTTTAATCTGGCAATACATGAAAAACTTGATATGTGTATAATGAAAATCATTGAAGGATTTAAATTTTTCTGAAACATATTAAGGTTTCCAAGAAATTTATTAAATAAAGCTTCAAAAATTCTTTTATGGATTGAAACAATCAGGTGCATGTGGTATAATCGCCTGAGTGAGTACCTATTGAAATAATGGTACAAGAATGATTCAATTTGTCCTTGTGTCTTTATAGAAAGATCTAGATCTAAATTTGTTATAATCGATGTGTATGTTGATGATTTAAATATCATTGGAACTTCTGGAGAATTTCCTAAAGCAGTAGACTTTTTAAAGAAAAAATTTGAAATGAAAGATCTTAGAAAGACAAAATTTTGTCTTGTTCTACAAATTGAGTATATGAAAGATAAAAATTTTGTCCATCAATCAGCATACGCTTAAAAGAGTTTAAAGAGATTCTATTTGGATAAAGCACATCCATTAAATACCTCGATGGTTGTGAGATCACTTGATATAAGTAAAGATCCACTCCTACCTCATGAAAATGTGAAGAGCTTTTTGGTGTCAAAATATCATATCTTAGTGCAATTGGGGAATTAACGTATCTTGTTATAATTCTCGACTAGATATAACTTTCTCAATAGGCTTATTAGCAAGACTTAGTTCTTCCCCAAAGACATTGGAAAGGTATTAAGCATCTATTCAGATACCTCTGAAAGACCATTAATATTGGTTTATGTTATTCAAATGAATCGAAGTTAGCATTAATTGGTTATGTAGATGCATGATATTTGTCTGATCCACATAAAAGTCGATTTGAGACAAGCTACTTATTTACATATGGAGGTATAGCCATATCACGACATTCAACAAACAGACTATGATTGCTACTTATTCAAGTCATACAGAGATAATAGACATTCATGAAGCAAGTCGAGAATGCGTTTGGTTGAGACCGATAACTCATGTAACGACCCGACTGGTCATTTTGCCTTTTAGAGCCCCGTTCCCTTAAATAAAACTTCCCACGCTTGCTTTAACTAATTTAAGACTTGCGAGGATGGTTGGTTCAGGATTTGACAGAGTTTGGGTTGAAGTATGCTCATTTGATTCCTTCAGATTTTCTTAAAAGGCTAAGTTTGACTTTGGTCAATATTTTGAGCAAACAGACCTGAATTTGTTTGATAGTCCCAGAGGGTCCGTAGGAAAATATGGGACCTGGGCGTATGCTGGGAATCGAATTTCGAGGTCCCTAGGCCGAGTAATGAATTTTTATTAGAAATTGTTAAAATGAAATTCTAAGGATTTAAAGAAAATAATTAATGATTTATCACGTTGGTATCGAGCTCATATGTTGGTTCTGGTGCCCAGTATAGGGCCAAAATTACATTTAACACTTGCCCGCAAAAATTGGTGTCAATCCAAGTAGTTTAAGGGCGTTTCGGCTTGTTAGAGGAAAATTAAGAACTCGAAGTTCATAAGTTTGATTCAATTGGTTTTAAGGGGTGATTCTTAGATTTAGCGTTATTTTGGGCGTTCCGAAGGTTTGAGTAGGTCCGTTTCATCATTTTAGACTTGTCGGTATGTTCGAGCGGGACCTGGGAGCCCCGACCATCAATCGGACGAGGCTCGAGTGAAGTGGGAAATGTTGAGAAGTGCTAAAGGGTCTGCTTCTGTCATAACCGCACCTGCGGTTTGTCTACCACAGGTGCAAGACCTCAGAAGCGATCCACCTATCGCAGATGCGGCCCAGGGTAGGCCAGACCAAAACCGCAGAAGCGGCTCCCAAGCCGTATAAGCGGCTCCGCAGAAGCAACTTCGAGACCACAGAAGTGGTCACATCCCATTTGGCCGGTTCCGCAGGTGCGTCCGATTTCTCACATAAGCGGGACCGCAGATGCAGAAATCGCTGAAGCAGTGAACTTCATTTAATACGGGTTCTAAGTCATTTTTTGCCACTTTTCAGTCCTCTATTGGCGATTTTGGGAGCTTTTGAGAGAAGACTTCCACCTAGCATCTATAGGTAAGTTTATCCCACCTATTATTAGTTTAATACTTGGGTCTTAGGTAGATTAAACACTAGAATTTAGGTAAAATCAAGGGGTTATAGCAAAACCTAGGGTTTTGACAAAAGTTAGATTTAACCATGAAATTTGTTATAAAATAAATTGTGAATCATATATTATTGATCCTTAGGTTAGAGAGAACAACTTCCTTTGAGAAATTTTGGAATCCAGGCACATGGGCCGGGGGTCGGATTTTAGGAACCTTGTGTTGAGAGTTGGGAAATTGCTTAAATAACTAGAATACAATCATGTGAGATTATATTGACTAGTTCCTACCTCATTTAACTAGTTTTGGATCGTTCAGCTCCAAATTAAGAGTTTGGGCTCGTTCTCGGCATTTGGAAGTATACTTGGAGCAAGGTAAGTCTCCTTTCTAAACTTGTAAGAGAGAATTGTCCTCATAGGTGAAATAATTGGTTATATGCTTCTATTTGTGGAGGCTACGTACGAACGAGTTGACAAGAATCCGTGCGTAGCTACTATTATGCTAAGCTCTATATGATATTCTTGTAACTTGATGTTTAGTTCGGATTTGTATAAATTATGTCGATTAAAGTAAAAGAGACTAGCAAGAGGAACCTTATCTGCCTTGGACTTTTAAAGAGAAACTGAATATTTCTGTGAATAACTGCTTCTCAGATATACACTATTGTTTGCTTGTTGTTGAGTTTATTTATATTTTACCGAGTCGCAAGTGTGATTCGCGAGCGGGGTAATAGATGCATCTATGGTTCATGCCATTCGACCCTCGGCAGTGCACAATTTACTTTTATGCTGGATTGGGTCGTACGACCCTTAGTGTTACTTGCGCATGCTTTACTAAGTATTTTTCTGCGGACTGAACTTCGTATATGCCTTTAAATGTAAATGGATACCTAAGATATTATTGTTGATACCCAATTTTTTCCTAGATAATTTAATACCCAAAATGCTTCCAAAATAGCATATATGTGCATATATAAGTACGCCCAAGAGTTTTGGCATTTTTAATGATTTTTAAACCAATTTATTGCCTATTTTAATACAACAAAATCCAATAATTATTCCCAAAGTTATCATTTTTGGTGAATAACTCATTTTATTCCCACATTTACACCAAAATATAATTAAGGTAATTTTTGCATATTTTTACAAATTTATTTGGCATTCTTAAAGCTAAATTATAGCCTATTTTGTGATTAATAGCACTCAGTATTTTTTATTTGCTTTTAAAACCACTATTACCATTTTTTTTTAATAAATAAAAAGGGAAAATTGGCTATTTAAAATAATCCCCAATGGCATTTCAATTACAGCCCAAATTGGCACCCCAATTTAAACCCAATTGCCCGACCCAATACCCATTTTAACAACCCAACCCATAACCCTTTTAATCCTGGCCGTTGATCATTTAGATCAACGGACACCGTTCCCCCTTTCCTTTTTAATTTCAAATGACCCCTAACCCTACCCCATTCTTTCAGAGATGCCGCCTCTAACTCCCTTTTCTCTCGAACTCTCTCGAAACCCTAATCGCTCTCTGCCGCTTTCAACCCCAAACTCACCGGAATTCATGGCCGCTCAAGCCATGGACGACCTATAATCATCTCCTACTGCTCTCATATTCTTGGTACCTGAAGGCTCGAGGCTAGACTACGAGGGCCTTCACTCAGACCTTCGTCAATTCGAGGTTTCCATCCATCTCCGACCTTGCTCCGGCGTGTCTGAGCCTCCTGAGCCTGATTCCGACCTTATCGACTCCGGATCTGATCTTGTTTCTTCCAAGCCTTTCTCGTTTCTAGGGTTCTCAAAAACCCTAGCTTATTCGAGGTACTTTTTCATTTATCTGTTTAGATCTGTGCTATATTTGACATTTTAAGTGTTTCCCCAAATTTCCTTTTCAAAATCTTTTGATTCCAAATTAGAGTTTCTGAGTCTGTTTGCTAATATTTTGTTCGATTCATTTGCTTATCATCTCTAGGTTTTGAAAACCTTAATTTTTTGGGATTTGTTTGAGAATATGAGACTATTTGTTGTTTGTTTCATTTGTTTATCATCTTTTAGTGTTGAAAACCCTAATTTCTTTGGGGGTTTATGCGAGTTTCTGAAATTGCTAGTGCATTGCATCTGTTTGAAATTTCTCGACTTGATTTGAAATTCCTTTGTTTCATCATCCCTTTTTTTTTGATTCCTTTGACTCTGAGTTCTTGCTATTTGTCAAACTTGACTATGTTTTCATAAAGGTTTTCATTTGACTTTTGCATGCTTCTGATCTTTTTCTCTATTACTAAGTCACTGAAACTTGACCTACGTGACTATCATGATAAGAATGCTTGTTGTCTACTAGCTTTATACTATTATTGTACTTTGTTTCATTTTGCCATAGTTTGGCCTCGCATTTATAGTGTTTGTGCACCTTATTTATATACTGAGTTTCTCTCTTTGATTGGTCTTCAGACTTGTGACTGATTTTCGAACTTTCCCTTTGTGAAATTCTGATTTCATTCGCCTGTTAAGGGTTAATTGATTTCTTTCCTTATTTTGCCTTACTGAATCCTTTCTCAAAGTAAGTATGCTATTGTACTTGGACTTAATCACTTGCTGTATCGTTTTATTACTCCTTTTATGGCAATAATCAGTCTGCCTCATAAATTGATTTCTTTCCTTATTTTTAAACCTATCACTTCCCGTTAACAAGTGAGCCCTTAATTAAAGGCAATCCCTTGTATAATTGATTCTGATTAGTGATTGTTTCCATGTTTGTGGATTATTACCTTACTTTTTACTCGTTTTCAAAAAACTATAAATACATGTACTTCTTCTCTTTCAAAAGGGGTTCGAACACATGAACAAGTCATTACTTCTTACTCTCAAATACACTTAGAATTTTTAAGCATTCAAGTTCTCTGAACTCACGATCATAAAGGTTCTTTTTTATTGTGGCTTGTCTTGAAAGTATCCTGCTTTTCTTTGTTAGCTTCTTCTGCAACTAGTATGTTGCCTTTGTTTAATTTCTGCCACTCCCCTATGTGTTTATTCTTCAGTCCATTCTTTGTTTGGCTTACTGCTTCCATAATGTAAAGTTTTGCAAATTGGTTTGTTTCTTTAATATGCTCCTATATGAATCCCTATCCCCAATTCCTTTTGTATGTTGAGTAATGGTTCAGAGAACATGACAACACTTGAAATTGTTATTCATGTATATGGACTGGACTCTCTGAGCCCTAAACTCTTTCAATTCTCATTCCCTTTCCCCTTTATATGTATTATGAGCTTGGGACCTTGGTCTGGCACTGTCATAATCACTGTCAAGACCATAGTCCGACCTTCAATAGGTCTGTGCTCTTATTTGCTGGCTGAACAGGCTTGGTCAGGAGTGTGCCAGCCTACCTTATGGTTAGGTATGACCACTAGCCTGCCTTGGCACTCTCTACCCCTATCTATTGCACTTTCACTCACTCTTAGAACTTAGGTTCTGCCCTCTCCCCCCCATTGTGAGCCTTGCCTTGGGATCCATGAGCTCCCTCTGAACTTGGACACTTGAGGGTTGGCTCTTCCACACTGCACTATAGCTCATTCTGATTAATATCTTGGGTGTAAGCACTGCCTGGGGTTCCTGAAACTCCTTGGATCTCTGAAACACCCTAGATAAGAGAAGGCTTTGGAAATCTTGATCTCGGAAGTGGCTCAATCTCATATTTCTAGACATTAAGTCTGAATTAGGCTGCTCGGATGTAGCTGATAATTCCTGATGTACTTTTAATTTCAGTCTTATTCTACTGGTCTGTAATAATTTGTACAAACTCATGGGGATTTAGTGAAAAGGGGAGGGGGGTTACTTTTATGCACAAAAGGTAGAAAACATGCCTATAGTATTTTATTTCTAATTTTTGCAACTTCACACGTAGAAAGCATGCCTATAGGATTTAACTTCTGAATTCTGCAACTACGCATATAGACACCATGCCTATAGGGGTTTGCATGTTTGCATATAATAACGTCATTAGGCAAACAGTTAGGTTTAATAATAAAATGGCATACAGATATCATTGTTTACAAAGCTTCTATTAGTATTTGAAAAGGTATCAAGAAGCAATAACATATAGAAAGCATGCCTATAGGAATTTCGAACCAGAGCTCTCTCACTTGTTTAAAACAGTATCGATTTTACTAAAACAAACAACATCCTACACCCTTTCTGAACTGTTAAAACTTTTTCGCACAATCCAATCAGTGCATTCTTTCTAAAACTTACTCTCGTTAACTCTGGTAAACTTTTTTCAAATCAGCCCAAAGTCATTTCTTTATAATTATCTGACAAATCACTTCTAATCAGTCTGCAACTCAGTTCTTTTGTTAAAAATTGGCAACTCTTTTTTTTCTAACCAGCCTGCCTCCTGAAACTCATTTTTTAGTTGTTAAACCACTTTTGTAACAAACCAGTACCCTAATCTGAAACCTATTTTTACTCTGTAATTTTTCTTTAAAATCGGCTTGTGTATTAAAAATCAGTAGTTCTATCCAACACATAGACAAAAAGGGTTAACTAATCAACTAGATCAGTCTTAAACAGCTGCATTCGAGTGAGCCTAATGCAGACTTCCTGTCTAAAAATATGTGTTGAACCAGTCCGCTTATCGCTTTAATTTAATTTAAGACTAAACCAGTACGTGCAAGACATGCTAAACTCTATGGCTTTATCTGATTTAAGGAGGCTTACTTGAGTCCTACTTGCTTATTTGCTTTCCCCTTTACTTGTATCGTGTGTTTTGATTGACGCCTTAGTATTTTGTCCTTTGAAAACTCTCAAAAGGCCCCAAACCCCTCTCCCTTTAGGACTAGTAGTCCAAATGCCTTCGAGACTGATAGGATTGAAAAGGGTACTAGCATTCAATAAGTAACGAGACATTCCGCACTTTAATACCTTAATGGGGTGGGAAGGGCAGATATGGAGATAATTATCACACGATAACACCATGCGTACGATCGGTTACCGGTGTTGTGTGGATGATCCATGTATTTTACAAACCTAGGACCCCTTTTCCCTTATGTAATTATTTTTAGATTGTTAACTCCCATTTCTTTAAATCCTGCATTTTCATTTGTCATTAAAATTCCCCCTTTTGATTTTTGCACTACCCCCTTTTCCTCTAAAAATTTTCTGCTCGTTTGCTTCTTTGTTTAGTAACCTTCATGCGAATTTTAGCATGTTTAGTAACCTTCATGCATACCTACTTGCAGCTTTATGCGAAATTGTCTTATATGTTTGCTTGCTTAAAGTCATAATTGTAACATGGCCAGGAACCACACTAGTGGATCTTGAGGGGTGCCTAACACCTCCCCCTCGAGATAATTTCTAGCCCTTACCCAAACTCTGGTTCTTCATCTCAAATTCTTTCTTAATAGTGTCCTAATGCACTATAATCATTAGGTGGTGACTCTTCAACTCGAACAAAAAACCCAATTCTTGCAACGGAATAGAGTTGTCCTCCCGAATGTCGTATACCCGATTCCGAACCCCGTTTGGAAAAATGGGGGCGTCGACAGCATGGCGACTCTGTTGGGGATTCTTTAGGCTTTTACCATTTCATGTTATATGTGACTTTATTGCTTTCTTTTATTGCTTTGTTTAATGCCTTTATTCGAAACTGACTTGTCTTTTGTTTCTTTTTCTTTAACGCTTTCATTTACCGCTTTCCATCAATACTGTTGTAATTTTGAGAAATTATTGTAAACATTTATTTTATGAACGTAGAAATACATGTCAATTTGTTTCATTCTTGTAAACTGCATCTTCAACATCATATTTCCAGTCGTGCCAAACAAATACCATAGCAACTCTTATAATGAGTAGTTGCGCCCCTTTAAATTTGGCAAAGGCGTATTTGCGATAAAACCAGTCGATCAGCGGTGCAGTCGACGGTTCCGTGCCTTTCCCTCTTGAGTTGTCCGCTCAAGGGTACCTGTCTAATACCCCAATAGAAACCTTACTCCGTTTAAACTGTACATGCATCATGGTCAAACCTAGTCGAGTCAGTTATGTTGTCCACATAATAACTCATTAGGATAGCCTTGTCCAAAGCCCATCGGGTTTCCTTGAAACCCAAACAGACACCTCCATGTTTTGTGCATTTATTTGGAGAACTAAATGCTTTCTATGCTAATTATTGGTTTAAATAGTCGAGTCTGATGGGGTAAGGGCCTAACACTTTGTTTTGCAGAAAATGAGGCACGAAGTCCCCAGATTTGGCATGGTAACCAACACTCATCCAAGGCTGCTGAATTGGTGGAAAGACCTCCACTCCAGTGATCAGACGCTCGTCCGAAAATACTTAGGGAATTTGCCTTCCCTTCTAGAAATCCAGCCTGAAAACAGAATCATAGAGGCTGCGACACTGTTCTGGGATAGTGACAGGTCCGTGTTCCACTTCAGGGACCTTTAAATGACTCCTTTGCTCGAAGAAATAGGAGGTTTAGCTGGATTCCTTGGGAGACTCCGGGTTTGCTTATGCCAGAGAATCACAAGGGTAGGGGTTTCCTTAAGATGATGGGACTGAAGAAGAACCCAGATTTAACCTTCCTGAAAGACTCTTACATCCCATTCGACTATCTGTACAAGAGGTACGGCCATAGCAAGTCATACAGCAGCTACTCATCTGAATTCGCCCTCAATGATGGGCATATCCACAGAAGGGTCTTCGTTTTTATGTTCTGCTTTTTGGGAATGATAGTGTTCCCTATGAAGAAGGCTAGAATCCACACCAGACTAGCCATGGTA
Source organism: Nicotiana glauca (assembly GCA_026770625.1). Classification (NCBI taxonomy): domain Eukaryota; kingdom Viridiplantae; phylum Streptophyta; class Magnoliopsida; order Solanales; family Solanaceae; genus Nicotiana; species Nicotiana glauca. The sequence continues at coordinate 140,463 of MU757960.1, forward strand.
ACCAAGACTCTGATGGAAGGAATTGGCGGGCAGCCTTTTAGTATAGTGCCCATGATCGTTGCTGAGATATATCGAGCCCTGGAAAACTGTCAGCAAAAGGCCAATCATTTTGAGGGTTGCAACTTATTACTTCAGCTCTGGCTCATGGAGCACCTCCAGAAAGGAGAATACCGGCAAGAGATCCTACGCAGAGACTGGGATGATCACATCGCCTTCCACCAGCCAAGGCGTATGAATTATATGCCTAACATGTTCGCTCAACCAGAGGACGTTGTAGGATGGGTAGAAGTATTTGAGAATCTGAAAGAAAACCAGGTACAGTGGATGGTCAAGTGGTTCCCTTCGGAAGAATTCATTGTTCAATCCCGAGACGCACCGTTGCTCATACTGATTGGTCTAAGAGGAACTTATCCCTACGTTCCCCTCTGAGCCATGAGGCAGGCTGGGAGAAAGCAAATCATACCAAGGGTCAACAAAATGAGTCACTTCAGGGCTGACTTCTAGGATGATGATAGCCCTCACAAGTGCCAAGCTCAGCACATTTGGCATTGCAAACTCATTTTGGGGAAAGAATCTATTGAGCCAGGCAGGTATCACGCCGGTTGTGTGCCACACTAATCAGGTTGGTTGGAAGATAATCGCAACGGTTTGGGTCAGCCCGGGTTCATTCGAGGACATAAAATTATCGACGAGCACGCTAAAGCACGGGTTAAGTATAATCAATTGCGCAAGAGAATTCGAGAGTGTGAAAGTGAGCACTAGGAAATACAAGAAGCCCATCAGAAGTTGATCGAGGAGTGGAAAAATATGGCTATCAGCCCCAACAAGCGACTAGGGTATTTGGAGCAGGGTCTAGTGGAGTTCATCAAGAGGATTGAAGACTGTCAAAATGCCGAAGGGAATGCAGGCGGACATTTGGCCCGAGCATATTTGCTGCTAGGACTACGCGAGCTGGTGAAGCTATTCGAAGGAGACAAAGATGTCGAATCTGGGGAAGGTCCTTGTGGGACCAAGTAGTTAGGAGTCTTTTTATTCTTAATGTAATAAGGCCAATGGCCACTAGTGATATTTTACTTTTTGTTATTTAGCGTTGTTTTGGATTCGTCTTATTTTTATCAATAAAATGAGGCATTTAGCATTATAAGTTCTCCAAAACTATTTGTCGCTAGGCCTACCTCGGGCACAACGAGGCACCCAAATTAGGACGCGATTTATATCCTTGCACAATTTGTTCAAATACTGCAACGTTTTTCTCATAACCCACACTAACTTATTACCTTTTGTTTTTCTTTTGTTTTTATATCCCTCCCCAAAGGTTAGTTCGTGCATTCTGGAACCATCATCATACTCCACAAGATCTAAGGGCCCTCCACCTCCTCCTCCTTCGAGTCCTATCCAGAATAAGAACAAAGGTAGAATGGGAGATCCAAGCGCCAGAAAGGAAATTGAAAGAACTGAGATTCCTCAGGGTACCCCGGTTGCTAAGGAAACTGCTGCCCAACTTGAGCAGAAATTATTGAAGTTCCGAGAAGAACTGGATCAGGTTCAGAACTTGGTGAACTTATCATTCTCTCTCACCACTCCTGATGTCAACTTTCCCAACACCCAGAATCCCGCACCTCCACAGAACACCCCACAACCACAGATACAACCCACTCATGCTCAACACTGCAACACATGCCACACTCCAAACAACACTCCACTACTCATTCCCGAACCACTGAACACCACAAATGACCACCTCCACAATACTGTATCTACGTGGATATTGTACCCCACTACACTCAACCAATCTCAAATGCACCCGAATTTGATGACAAAGACTCTCGTATCAGGAACTTGGCAGCAGAACTCAAGAAATTGACCAGCCGAGTTCTGGGCGTGGAAGGAAACAAAGGTATCGAGGGGCTGAATTATGAGGACCTCTGCATTCAGCCAGATGTTGATCTTCCGGAGAGGTACAAACCTCCCAAGTTCAAAATGTTCGATAGTACGGGAGATCCCAGAGTCCACTTGAGGACAAATTGCGATAAGCTGGTCGGAGTCGGAAGGGATGAGAAGATCCGTATGAAGCTCTTCATGAGAAGTCTGAAGGGGGATGCTTTATACTGGTACATCAGCCAGGACCCCAAGAAATGGACAAGTTGGATAGGTATGGCATCAGATTTCATGGATAGGTTCCGATTCAATACAGAGAATGCACCAGATGTATTCTACATCCAGAATTTGAAGAAGAAACCTTCCGAGACATTCCGTGAGTATGCTACTCGTTGGAGATCAGAGGCTGCAAAGGTCAGGCCGGCCTTAGAAGAAGAACAGATGAATAGATTCTTCGTCTAGGCTCAGGATCCACAATATTACGAGAGGTTGATACTGATCGAGGGTCAGAAATTCTCCAATATCATCAAACTGGGAGAAAGAATTGAGGAAGGCATTAAGAATGGTATGGTTACTAATCTTGAAGCATTGCAGGCCACCAACAAGGCCTTACAGTCTGGTGGCACGTCCAAGAAGAAGGATGTGAGTGCCGTGATGGTCGCATAGGGAGCCAAATCACCACTAAAATACCATACTTACCTGTCACCTCCAGTTACATATCAGCCTATCCTGAATTACCAAGCACATGCACCCTCTTATCAAAATCCACCTCCCATTTACCAATCGTCTCCACCTCTCACATATCAATCCACCTCACCCAGATACTCTCAACTTGCACCTGTCTACCAAGCTTATAATGCTCAACCCTCTCACTACCAATCACCTCCCACCCACCAAAATTTCCCTAGACCTAGGCCAAATTTTGATCACAGACCTCTCAAACAATACGCAGCCATCGCTGAACCAATTGACCAATTGTACGAGAGACTTAAAGTTGCTGGTTATGTCACCCCTATCCCAGCCATAACTCCAGAAAATCCTTTCCAGTGGGTCAATCCTAATAAGACCTGTGCGTACCACTCCGTCATGAAGGGACATACCATTGACGAGTGTCATTCATTTAAGGACAAGATTCAAATCGTGATCGACAATAAGGTCATCGTAGCAAAAGAGCCTGCTCCTAATGTTTGCAACAACCCTCTGCCTGACCACAAAGGTGGAGACATTCACGTGATCAAGATCGAAGATGATTGGGATCCCAAAGGGTCGATAGGGTTGATTGTTAAGGGTGATGAACCAAAGAAACCAGCGATCACAGTTAACCCAATTGTTGTGCAAAATCAACCCTCCAGGGACGATGAAGTAAACATGTCTATACCTCTCAAATTTGAAGCACCTTCTTCTACAAAGGCTCCCAGACCAATTGAGGTTGAGTTTGGAGTTCCAAAAGCACCTGCACCCTTTGAAGTTGTTGTGTTACCACCAAGGGTACCTATTCATGTAGTAATGTCAGACATAACACCGTTCCACTCAAATGCCATACCATGGGATTACACGACCGAAGCTAGGAGGAAAGGGAAGACCAAGACAGGAGACGCAATTGTTGCGCAGGGTATGACCAGAATAGGGAGGGTTTACACCCCAGAACACCTAGCTAAGTCCAGTAAGCAAGCCTCTGGACGGCCTATTGAAACTGGGCCCGATGATCTTTGGAGGAAAATACAAGCTAAGGGGTACTCGGTCGTTGAGCAATTAAACAAATCACCAGCACAGATCTCCATCCTAGCTCTTCTACAGAGCTCTGACGCACACAAAAATGCCTTGATGAAGATACTGAGCGAAGCTTATGTGCCCGGCAACATAACTGGAGGCGAAATGGCAAATATGGTAGGGAAAGTGCTGGAGAGCCACAAAATCACCTTCCGCGAAGATGAGCTGCCGCCGAAAAGACTGAGCCACAACAAGGCACTGCATATCACCATGCAATACGAGGATTATTTCATCACTAGAGTCCTGATAGACGGAGGATCCAGCCTCAATATCTGTCCGCTGATAACTCTCAGAACCTTGGGAAAGAGCCTGCACGAGATCAAAGACCGAGCCATCAATGTCAAATCCTTAGATGGGTCCCAAAGGTCTACTATTGGAGAAATCAGCCTATGTTTGCAAATGGGACCAACATGGTTCGACGTCGACTTTCAAGTGATAGATGTCCCGGCAACCTACAACTTGTTTTTGGGACAACCATGGATCCACGCCGTTGGAGCCGTAGCATTGACCCTGCATCAGGCAGTGAAGTTCGAATAGAATCACCAATAGGTGATTATTCATGGCGATGGTAGAAACCCCATATATAGTCGCCAGACCATACCAATGATTGGAGGCAGAAGGAGATTAGGCGGAGAAACATACCACCACATTGAAAGGGTCAATGCTGTAGACAAGGATAAATGGTGGGATAACAAGATTGAAAGTATCCTGAATTGGTGTGGGTAGGAACCTGGAAAAGGACTCGGTAAAAACCTCCAGGGGATTACTAAGCCTATCAAACTAAAGAAGCATGGCACTACTTTTAGGTTAGGGTATGGTTATACTTGGGAAGAATTCTAGAACTGGTCGCCACCATGGTACGGCCCTTACTATCCACTGGAGCATCAGATACCTCGACTGGAGCAGACTTGCCAATCGGCAGATACTATATATGGGTCAGAGGAAGATGAAGCATTGGCAGCCATGAAGAATTTGTTTCTGGAGGATGATGATATGGACTGTTGTGTTCTTTTCGAGGAGGAAGGGGAGGAAGGCCCTTCCATACAAGCTGTGAACCAAGGAGAACGCCTCAGCAATTGGTCAATTAGAACCACCAGGGCCCGGAAAGCTTCGGGGTAGCAAGGCTAAACAAAAGCACCATGCATCTCATTTTACTTTTTTTTTACTAGCTGATTTTCTTTCCGCAATGTCTTTAAATTTTGAAAAAGCTTCGATGTTCCAAACAATTATGAATTTAATCAAAGCATTTCATTTTATGATATATCTCGCTCTTATTATTTTCTCTATCATTTACTCTATTTACACAGCATTATTATTACTTACTTTGACGATGAACCAACGATTGTGACTTGCAACGAAACAACACAACAAACGGATATAGACTCAGAAGAGGATGACATACCAGAAGAGGGCATCAGAGAGGTTGAGAATTTTGAGAATAGGCCTAAGTCTAACTTGGACGAAACTGAGGTCGTTAATTTGGGAGATACAGAAAATGTCAAAGAAATGCGCATCAGTGTTCACCTATCACCATCAGAAAAGGAAGAATACACAGAGTTTTTAAAGGAATATGAGGACATATTCGCTTGGTCGTATGATGACATGACTGGTCTCAGTACATCCATTGTAGCTCACAAATTGCCAACAGATCTAACCTGTCCGCCGGTAAAGCAGAAGCTCAGGAAATTCAAACCCGACATAAGTTTGAAAATCAAAGAAGAGGTTACCAAGCAAGTCAAAGCCAAGGTTCTCAGGGTAGTAGAGTTTCCGACATGGTTAGCCAACATCATTCCAGTACCAAAGAAGGATGGAAAAGTTAGAGTTTGTGTCGACTACCGGGATCTTGACCGGGCCAGTCCCAAAGACAACTTCCCCTTGCCGAACATACACATTCTTATCGACAACTGCGTCAAGCATGAGTTGCAGTCTTTTGTTGATTGTTTCGCCGGATATCATCAGATATGGATGGATAAGGAAGATGCAGAGAAAATGGCTTTCATCACGCCGTGGGGAATGTATTGTTACAAAATGATGCCATTTGGGTTGAAGAATGCTGGCGCGACCTACATGAGAGCCATGACTACTATCTTTCACGACATGATACACAAGGAGATCAAGGTATATGTGGACGATGTCATCATCAAATCCAAGAAGGCCACTGATCATATGGAAGATCTGAGAAAGCTCTTCAACAGACTGAGGAGGTACAATCTAAAACTAAATCCCGCCAAGTGTGCATTCGGGGTTCCTGCTAGAAAATTACTAGGTTTCATCATGAGTCATCGAGGAATAGAATTGGACCCATCAAAGGTCAAAGCCATTCAAGAATTGCCACCGCCAAAGAACAAGAAGGATGTGATGAGTTTCCTGGGGAGACTCAACTATATCAGCCGATTCATAGCTCAGTCCATTATCATTTGTGAACCCATCTTTAAAATGTTGAAGAAAGACGTTGTTACTAAATGGACTGATGATTGTCAGAAAGTTTTTGACAGAATCAAGGAATACCTGTCAACACCGCCAGTCTTGTTTCCACCCAAGACAGGAAGACCTCTATTGCTTTACCTTGCGGTATTGGATGGAGCATTCGGTTGTGTTCTGGGAAAACATGACGAAACAGGAAGAAAAGAGCAAGTCATCTACTATCTTAGTAAGAAGTTCACCTCGTACGAGGCCCGGTATTCTCTATTAGAGCGCATCTGTTGTGCTCTGACTTGGGTAGCTCAGAAATTGAGGCATTATTTCTGTGCCTACACTACTTATCTCATATCAAGAATGGGCCCGCGGAAGTATATCTTCCAGAAGCCCATGCCCACCGGCAAGCTCGCCAAGTGGCAAATCTTGATAAGTGAATTCGACATTGTTTACGTGACTCAGAAGGCAATCAATGGTCAAGCCTTAGCAGATCACCTCGCCGAGAATCCTATTGGCGGAGAATACGAACCTCTAAAAACGTATTTTCCGGATAAAGAGGTGTCCTTCCTAGGAGAAGATATTGCAGAATCTTATAGCGGTTGGAGGTTGTTTTTCGATGGAGCTGCAAATTTCAAAGGAGCTGGCATAGGAGCAGTCCTAGTATCAGAAATCGGCCAGTATTACCCAGTATCCGCCAAGCTCAGGTTCCCTTGCACAAACAATATGGTCGAATATGAAGCTTGCATCCTGGGGCTCAAGATGGCCACTGACATGAACATTCAAGAGTTGCTAGTAATCGAGGATTCAGACTTGCTCATAGATCAGGTTCGAGTAGAGTGGGCAACCAAGAACTCTAAGATACTCCCCTACTTGCATCACATACAGGAGTTAAGGAAAAGATTCACAAAGACAGAATTTCAGCACGTCCCCAGGGTCCAGAACGAGTTCACTGACACATTAGATACTTTATCATCCATGATCCAGCATCCAGACACGAATTTCATTGATCCTATCCCGGTAAAGATTTGTGATCAGCCAGCTTATTGTGCTCACGTTGAGGAAGAAGCAGATGGGAAACCGTGGCTCCATGACATCAAGGAGTACTTGAGAACAGAAGAATATCCAGAACTTGCCAACGCTACTCAGAAACGCACACTTCGGAGGTTATCCAACAACTTCTTTCACAGTGGAGGAATCCTGTACAGGAGGACTCCCGATTTGGGTTTACTAAGGTATGTCGAAGAAAAAGAAGCATCCAGACTATTGGACGAAGTGCACGCAGGGACCTGCGGGCCGCACATGAATGGTTTTGTCTTAGCAAAAAAGTTACTCCGAGCAGGTTATTTTTTGATGAATATGGAAACAGACTATATCCAGTATGTTTGCAAGTGCCATTGATGTCAGATACATGCAGACATGATAAAGGTGCCTCCAAACGAGCTTACTGCAACAAGCTCACTGTGGCCATTCGCCGCTTGGGGAATGGATTTTATTAGACCTATCGAGCCTGCCGCATCAAACAGGCACAGGTTTATCTTGGTGGCAATTGATTATTTTACCAAATGGGTTGAAGCAGCGTCATACAGGGCAGTGACTAAGAAAGTTGTGGCAGATTTTGTTCGTGACCATATTATTTGCCGATTCGGAATTCCGGAATCAATCATCATCGATAATGGTTCCAATCTCAACAGCGACTTGATGAAAGCAATGTGTGAGACATTCAAGATCAAACACAAGAACTCTACAGCCTACAGGCCTCAGATGAATGGAGCTATAGAGGCAGCCAACAAGAATATCAAAAAGATACTAAGGAAGATGATCGAAAGTCACAAACAATAGCATGAGAAATTATCATTCGCCTTACTGGGATACCGCACCACAGTCCGCACCTCAACCGAGGCAACTCCTTATATGCTGGTTTATGGTACAGAGGCGGTCATTCCCGCCGAGGTAGAAATTCCCTCCTTGAGGATCATACAAGAAGCAGAGTTGGATGACGCGAAATGGGTAAAAGGTCGCTTCGAGCAGTTAGCCCTCATAGATGGGAAAAGGATGAATGTAGTTTTCCACGGTCAGTTGTATCATAATAGAATGTCTAGAGCCTTCAAAAAAAGAGTCAAGATAAGGAAGTTTACACCGGGGCAGCTGTTGTTGAAGAAAATATTCCCACATCAAGATGAAGCCAAGGGGAAATTTTCTCCCAACTGGCAAGGTTCGTATATGGTTCACCGGGTTCTGACCAAAGGAGCCCTTATTCTTGCAGAGATGGACGGAGAAGTCTGGCCAAAGCCATTCAATTTAGATGCAGTGAAATGATACTATGTGTAACCACTTATGATTCCCTTTATGATGTAATTTGAACTACGCCTGACCTGATTCTCGTTTAAGAGGGGATACGTAGGCAGCCCTATGGGTTCAGTCACAATTTAATAAAAAATTCATTTTCCCCTGCTATCGGAACTGGGGCAGAATTTTGAGGACGACCCTCAAAATTCCGAAATTGATTTCTCAACCGTTCAGCTCAGCCGTCAAAAATTCCAGACCAGTAAACTGGGACAGAATTTTGAGGAGAACCCTCAAAATTCCGGAGCGAGAGAGGTTGCAATATCTTGAACCGCATCGCAGTCGTTGGTTCATCTAAAGAAAGCTATTTTCGATTGTATACTTATGTTATATTTACTAAATCATGCATATTGTTCGAATTGCTGCTGTTTAGAGACGCTACCCCAATGATATACAACGCCAGAAGCCAGGGGAAAACGAACTAACCTTTCCCCTTACAAAACTCGCGATTTTTCTTTGGATGCAGGCACTTGACTTGCAATATCGCTAAGTATATTTATGTACGCATACTTTCCCAAGAATGCAACTTCTCATAATCATCATTTATCCGCGATTGCTATTTGTACACAACATCCCCAGTAGTCACGATATTGTAATCGGCTATCAGCTAAGAGATCTTACTATTATTCATCTTTTTTGCATTCTTAAATCCTGCATAAGGCTACTCTCCTGCCTTTCGAGACTAAGCATTGTCTCCATCCTGCATTTTTCTTGCATTGCATAAGGCTACATTTCTGCCTTTCGAGACTAAGCACTGTCTCCATCCTGCATTTTTCTTGCATTGCATAAGGCTACATTTCTGCCTTTGGAGACTAAGCACTGTCTCCATCTGCATTTTTGCATAAGGCTACTCTCCTGCCTTTCGAGACTAAGCACCATCTCCATCCTGCATTTGTCTTGCATTGCATAAGGCTACCTTTCTGCCTTTCGAGTCTAAGCACTGTCTCCATCCTGCATTTTCTTGCATTGCATAAGGCTACCTTTCTGCCTTCTGAGACTAAGCATTGTCTCCCTCCTGCTTTTTCTTGCATTACATAAGGCTACATTTCTGCCTTCTGATACTAAGCATTGTCTCCATCTTGCATTGAATAAGGCTACCTTTCTGCCTTCTGAGGTTAAGCTCTACCTCCATCTGCATGGCTAAAATATCGCCACCTCTATTTGCATCGGCTGAAATACCGTCAGCTTCATTTAAATCTTGCATGGCTGAAATATTGCCAATTTTTGTTTAAATCCCTCGTACTAACTGAAATATCACCATTTATAATTATTCTTCCTTATCGGGTGAAATATCGCCAACTTTATTTAATTATCAGTATCGGCTGAAATATCGCCATTTACATTTTTACATCGGCTGAAACATCGCCATTTTATTTAAATCTCTGACGGCTGAAATATCACCATTTACGTTTTTTTACATCGGCTGAAACATCGCCGCTTTATTTAAATTTCTATCGGCTGAAATATCGCCATTTATATTCTTACGTCGGCTGAAACATCACCATTTTATTTAAATTTCTGTCGGTTGAAATATCGCCATTTACATTTTCTGCATCAGCTGAAACATCGCTAGTTTTATTAAAATTCTCGTTGGCTGAAATAGAGCCATTTAGATTTATCCTTAACATCGGCTGAAATATCGCCAAATCTTGCATTTCATGGGTTGAAATACCGCCAAACCGTCCGAGGGCATCATTGTTCGGAGGCATCATCTTCATAGCCCGAGAACACCATGTCATGGCCCGAGGACCCCACTTTATATCCTGCACATCATTATTCAAAGGCATCATGGTTCGGAGGAACCATTATCATAGCCCGAGAACATCATTTCATAGCCTACGAATCCTTTATTTTGCGCTTCATAGCCCAGGACGTCATGGTCTGAGGACGTCATCCTAACCGTCTGAAGGCAACATTTATGGTCCAACGGGAACTTGCATCACGTTTAATTTTATGCACAATATACGCCCATATTGCTCACTTGTAGGTACACCGGCTAGCAACGGCCATCTCGGCAGGAGTGATCCCGCTCCAATTCCCGCAGCCTATCAGACTTCAAATACCTCTTGCCACCTAAACATCGTGTCTGTCTCTTTCAAATCTCCATCGGCACATTCCGTCAATGGTTCCTGAACTACATATGGCTTGATTCCTATAAAACCAGGGATATATAGGTAGCTCAGAAACCAGACCTCGATCAACTCCTTTTCAAATTGCCGCTTCCGGTCAAAATTGGCCATCATATCTTTACCCGACAACTCTTTCATCCTTCCCGGGTAAAGAGGGGCAGTTGTTGATACCCAATTTTTCCCTAGGTAATTTTATACCCAAAATGCTTCCAAAATAGCATATATGTGCATATATAATCATGCCCAAGAGTTTTGGCATTTTTAATGATTTTTAAACCAATTTAATGCCTATTTTAATACAACAAAATCCAATAATTATTCCCAAAATTATTATTTTTGGTGAAAAACTCATTTTATTCTCAAATTTATACCAAAATATAATTAAGGTAATTTTTTGCATATTTTTACAAATTTATTTGGCATTCTTAACTAAATTGCATATAGTTGCAATTATAGCTTATTTTGTGATTAATATCTTTTTATAATTATAAAATTAGTTCTTGTATTTTTAAGTTAATATTTATGTAATATTTATTTACTCAATATTTTTTATTTGCTTTTAAAACCATTATTACCATTTTTTTATAAATAAAAAGGAAAAAATTAGCTATTTAAAATCTAGCCCCAATGGCATTTCAATTACAGCCGAAATTGGCACCCCAATTTAAACCCAATTGCCCGACCCAATACCTATTTAACCAACCCAACCCATAACCCTTTTAATCCGGGTCGTCGATCATTTAGATCAACGGCCACCATTCCCCCTTTCCTTTTTAATTTCAAACGACCCTTAACCCTGCCCCATTCTTTCAAAGACGCCGCCTCTAACTCCCTTTTCTCTCAAACGCTCTCGAACTCTCTCGAAACTCTAATCTCTCTCTGCCACTTTCAACCCTAAACTCACCGGAATTTATGGCCGCTCAAGTCATGGACGACCTATACTCACCTCCTACTGCTCTCACGTGCTTGATCCCTGAAGGTTCGAGGCCAGACTTTGAGGGTCTTCACTCAGACCTTCGTCGATTCGAGGTTTCCAGCCATCTCCGGCCTTGCTCCAGCGTGTCTGAGCCTCCAGAGCCTGATTCCTACCTTATCGACTCCGGATCTGATCTTGTTTCTTCCAAGCCTTTCTCGTTTCTAGGGTTCTCAGACACCCTAGCTTATTCGAGGTTCTTTTTTGTTTATTTGTTTAGATCTGTGCTAGATCAATGCTATATTTGACATTTCAAATGTTTTCCCCAAATTTCCTTTTCAAAATCTTTTGATTCCAAATTAGGGTTTCTGAGTCTGTTTGCTAATATTTTGTTCGATTCATTTGCTTATCATCTATAGGTTCTGAAAACCTTAATTTTTTGGGATTTGTTTGAGAATCTGAGACTATTTGTTGTTTGTTTCATTTGTTTATCATCTTTTAGTATTGAAAACCCAAATTTCTTTGGGGGTTTATGCGAGTTCCTGAAATTGCTAGTGCATTGCATCTGTTTGAAATTGCTCGGCTTGATTTGAAATTCCTTTGTTTCATCATCCCTTTTTTTATGTGATTCCTTTGACTCTGAGTTCTTACTATTTGTCAAACTTGACTATGTTTTCATAAAGGTTTTCACTTGACTTTTACATGCTTCTGGTCTTTTTCTCGATTACTAAGTCACTGAAACTTGACCTACGTGACTATCATGCTAAGAATGCTTGCTGTCTACTAGCTTTATACTATTACTGTACGATGTTTCCTTTTGCCATAGTTTGGCCTCGAATGTATAGTGTTTGTGCACCTTATTTATATACTGAGTTTCTCTCTTTGATTGGTCTTCAGACTTGTGACTGATTTTTGAACTTTCCCTTTGTGAAATTCTGAATTCATTCGCCTGTTAAGGGTTAATTGATTTCTTTCCTTATTTTGCCTTACTGAATCCTTTATAAAAGTAAGTATGTTCATGTACTTGGACTTAATCACTTGCTGTATCATTTTACTACTCCTTTTATGGCAATAATCAATCTGCCTCTTAAATTGATTTCTTTCCTTATTTTTAAACCTATCACTGCCCGTTAACAAGTGATCCCTTAATTAAGGGTAATCACTTGTGTAATTGATTTTGATTAGTGATTGCTTCCATGTCTGTGGTTTATTACCTCACTTTTTACTCGTTTTCAAAAAACTATAAATACATGTACTTCTTCTGTTTCAAAAGGGGTTCGAACACACGAACAAGTCATTACTTCTTACTCTCAAATACACTTAGAATTTTTAAGCATTCAAGTTCTCTAAACTCACAAGCATAAAGGTTCTTTTTGATTGTGGCTTGGCTCGAAAGTATCCTGTTTTTCTTTGTTTGCTTCTTCTGCAACTGGTATGTTACCTTTGTTTAACTTCTTCCACTCCCCTATGTGTTTATTCTTCAGTCCATTCTTTGTTTGTCTTACTACTTCCATAATGTAAAGTTTTTCAAGTTGGTTTGTTTCTTTACTATGCTCCTACATGAATCCCTATCCCCAATTCCTTTTGTATGTTGAGTTATGGTTCAGAAAATATGACAACACTTGACATTGTTATTCATGTATATGGACTAGACTCCCTGAGTCCTAAACTCTTTCAATTCCCATTCCCTTTCCCCTTTATATGTATTCTGAGCTTGGGACCTTGGTCTGGCAGTGTCCTAATCACTGTCCAGACCATAGTCTGACCTTCAATAGGTCTGTGCTCTTATTTGCTGGCTGAACAGGCTTGATCAGGAGTGTGCCAGCCAACCTTATGGTTAGGTATGACCGCCATCCTGCCTTGGCACTCTCTACCCCTCTCTATTGCACTTGCACTCACTCTTAGAACTTAAGTTCTGCCCCTCCCCCCTCTTGTGAGCCTTGCCTTGGGATCCATGAGCTCCATCTGAACTTGGACACCTGAGGGCTGGCTCTTCCACACTGCACTATAGCTCGTTCTGATTAATATCTTGGGTGTAAGCACTACCTGGGGTTCCTGAAACTCCTTGGATCTCTGAAACACCCTAGATAAGAGAAGGCTTTGGAAATCTTGATCTCGGAAGTGGCTCAATCTCATATTGCTAGACACTAAGTCTGAATTAGGCTGCTCGGATGTAGCTGATAATTCCTGATGTACTTTTAATTTCAGTCTTATTCTACTGGTCTGTAATAATTTGTACAAACTCATGGGGATTTAGTGAAAAAGGGAGGGGGTTACTTTTATGCACAAAGGGTAGAAAACATGCCTATATGATTTTATTTCTAATTTGTGCAAATTCACACGTAGAAAGCATGCCTATAGGATTTAACTTCTGAATTCTACAACTACGCATATAGATACCATGCCTATAGGGGTTTGCATGTTTGCATATAATAACGTCATTATGCAAACAGTTAGGTATAATAATAAAATGGCGTATAGATATCATTGTTTACAAAGCTTCTATTAGTATTTGAAAAGGTATCAAGAAGCAAGAACATATAGAATGCATGCCTATAGGAATTTCGAACCAGAGCTATCTCACTTGTTTAAAACAGTATCGATTTTACTAAAACAAACAACTTCCTACACCCTTTTTCTAAACTCTTAAAACTTTTTCTCACAATCAAATCAGTGCATTCTTTCTAAAACTTACTCTCGTTAACTCTGGTAAACATTTTTCAAATCAGCCTAAAGTCATTTCTTTATACTTATCTGACAAATCTCTTCTAATCAGTCTACAACTCAGTTCTTTTGTTAAAAATTGGCAACTCTTTTTTTTCTAACCAGTTTGCCTCCTAAAACTCATTTTTTAGTTGTTAAACCACTTTTGTAACAAACCAGTACCCTTTTCTGAAACTTATTTTTACTCTATAATTTTTTCTTTAAAATCAGCTTGTGTTTTAAAAATCAATAGTTCTATCCAACACATAGACAAAAAGGATTAACTAATCAACTGGATCAGTCTTAAACAACTGCATTCGAGTGAGCCTAATGCAGACTTCCTGTCTAAAAATATGTGTTGAACCAGTCCGCTTATCACTTTAATTTAATTTAAGACTAAACCAGTACGTGCAAGACATGCTAAACTCTATGGCTTTATCTGATTTAAGGAGGCTTACTTGAGCCCTACTTGCTTATTTGCTTTCCCCTTTACTTGCATTATGTGTTTTAATTGACGCCTTAGTATTTTGTCCTTTAAAAACTCTCAAAAGGCCCCAAACCCCTCTCCCTTTAGGACTAGTAGTCCAAATTCCTCCGGGGCTGATAGGATATGGACGGGTACTAGCATGCAATAAATAACGAGGCATTCCGCGCTTTAATACCTTAATGGGGTGGGAAAGGTAGACATGGAGATGATGATCACATGATAACACTATGCGTACGATCGGTTACCGGTGTTGTGTGGATGATCCATGTATTTTACAAACCTAGGACCCCTTTTACCTTATGTAATTATTTTCATATTGTCAACTCCCAGTTCCTTAAATCCTGCATTTTCGTTTGTCATTAAAATTCCCCCTTTTGATTTTCGTACTGCCCCCCTTTTCCTCTAAAAATTTTCTGCTAGTTCGCTTCTTTGTTTAGTAACCTTCATGCAAATTTTAGCATATTTAATAACCTTCATGCATACCTACTTGCAGCCTTTATGCGAAATTATCTTATATGTTTGCTTGCTTAAAGTCACAATTGTAACATGACCGGGACCCACACTAGTGGATCTTGAGGGGTACCTAACACCTTCCCCTCGAGATAATTTCTAGCCCTTACCCAAACTCTAGTTCTTCATCTCAAATTCTTTCTTAATAGTGTCCTAATGCACTATAATCATTAGGTGGCGACTCTTCAACTCGAACAAAAAACCCAATTCTCGCAAGGGAATAGAGTTGTCCTCTCGAATGTCGTATACCCGATTCCGAACCCCGTTCGGAAAAAAGGGGGCGTCGACAATTATCTGGAAAAAGAACTATTATTTCTTGCCATAAAATACTAATTAATTGTGCTATCCATGCTTAGTATAAATTCTTTCTCATATTGTTTGACCCTAGTAAGTATCAAGTCGACCTATCATCTCTACTTCTGCGAGATTAGATGGGATACTTACTGGGTACATATTGTTTATATACTTATACTACACTTCTATACTTAATTGTACAGGATCTGAGGCAGGTATCTCTGGCTATCAGTCTAGTGCGCATCCCTGAGCAGATTTCGAGACTTCTACGGTGAGCTGCTTCTCCTCCCATGCCGTTCAGCAGCTTGAAGGAGTCTCTCTTATTTATTTTTTCTGTCTATTCTATTTCGGACAGTAGGCTAGATTGATTCTTTTGTATATTCTACTAGTTGCCCACAACTTGTGACACCAGATCTTGGCACACACGTTAGTAAACTAATTATTTTGGTGTTGTATGATTATTTTTGGCACCTTACTGATCATTTCTGGTTTTTGCTTTAACTTAAGGAATTATTGCAATTATTTTGGTAAAAGTAAATGAGAACTTATTTAGTATTTTCCGCGTTGGCTTGTCCGGCAATGGTGTTGGGCGCCATCATGACTGTGACGACCCGGCCAGTCGTCTCATGAGTTACTGCTCCGTTTGCCCCATTTTAGCTTATTTATGCTTCATTATTTTTTGTGGTATCGGGTTGGTCGGATCGAGCTCGGAATGATTTTGATAAGATTTGAGACACTTAGTCTCTTTTAAGAAGGCTTAAGTTGGAAAAGTCAACCGGATGTTGACTTATGTGCTAGAGGGATCAGATATGAGTTCCGATGGTTCGGTTAGCTTTGGGAGGTGATTTATGACTTAGGAGTGTGATCGGAATTGGTTTTGTAGGTGTAGAGAAGATTTAGGCTTGAATTGGTGAAGTTGATATTTTGGCGATTTCTGGTTGATAGACGAGATCTTGATATGAGGGTCGGAATGGAATTTTAAAAGTTACAGTAGCTTTGATGTGTCATTTGGGATGTTTGTGCAAAATTTTAGGTCATTTGGACGTGGTTTGGTTGGGTTTTTTATCAAAAGCACATTTCGGAATATTTTAGAAACTTAGGCTTGAATCCGATGTATTTTGGGTGATTTGATGTTGTTTGAGGTGTTTTGATGATTTGAACAAGTTTGAATAAGGTTCTAGGATGTGTTGGTGCCTTTGGTTGAGGTCCCGGAGGCCTCGGGTGAGTTTCGGGTGGTCATTCAGATCATTTTGGAAGTTGAAAGGTAGCAGAAATTGCAGGTTCAGTGTTGCAGAGAATTTGCCCTTCGCGATCGCGCAGGATGTCCCGCGATCGCGTAGAAGGATTAAGGAAGGCCAGGAATTAAGCCTTCACATTCTCGAGAGGGGCTTCGCATTCGCATAAGGTTGGGAAGCAATGCATCGCATCCACGAGAAGGACTTCGCGATCGCGTAGAGTAATTTGGGTCTGAGGGGTTCAAGGTCAATTGTTCATCGCGTTCGCGTATGGGTGAGCGCATTCTCGAAGGTTTAGGTGGAGGAAGAATCACGTTCGCGATAGGTTTTACGCGTTCTCATAGAGGAAAAATTGGTCAATGCAAGTTTGTGCTATGCGAACGCGAGGGTTTGACCGCGTTCGCGAAGAAGGAAAGTCAGGCCTGGGTAGAATGTTTTTAATTCATTTCATCCGCGATTTTGGGGCTCATTTCCTCCATAGTTGGTATTTTTGGGAGATTTTTGAAGGAGATTGAAGAGGATTCAAGGGGAAACATTTGGAGGTAAGAATTTCGGACTTAAAACTTGATTCTATTGTGAAATCCACCTAGAAAATCATGGAAACTTAAGCTAAAAATGGAAGAACTATGGCTTAGAATTTTGGACTTTTAATTGGGGATTTAGAGGACCATTTGGGGTCGGATTTGAGAACTTTTGATATGTATAAACTCGTGAGGAGATAAGGAACCCATTGATATGAAAATTTTTGATTTTTGAGAAGTGGGCCCCATGGCTCAAGTTTTGCTAATTTCGGAATTTGTGCCCTTTATTGATTGTTTTCGCTTGGGCTTTGTTCCCTTGGCGTATTTTGAAGTCCTCATTCTGATTTTGGATAGATTCGACACGCGTGGAGGCCGATTCGAGGGGCAAAGGCGTCGCGAGCTAGAGATTTAGCCGGTTCAAGGTGAGTAATGATTGTAAATAATTCTCTAAGGGTTTGAAACCCCGGATTTTGCACATCATAATGCTATATTGAGGTGAGACATGCGCTTGATGACGAGCGTGGGGTCATATACTATTGGGGATTGTGACTTGGTCCATCCCGATTGATGATTTTACCACGTATTTGACTGAGTCTTATTTGCTATCATCATGATTTGGGTTGAATGTCATATTTGGGCTTCGTGCCAACTATTTGAACCCTTCGGGGATTTCTATGACTATTTCCTCACTGTTTTGACTTATTACTTGAACTCAGTCATGATAATTTCCACTGTTTTACTATTCAACCATTCTTTCTCAATTTTTAATACTTAAATGATATTCTAAATGATGTTTGGGCTGAAAAATACTATTTTACTATTGCTCGAAGGGCTTGTGATGATTTGTGGACTGAGTAAGGCCGAGGGCCTATATTGTGAGGAAATGTTGATACTGATTTGAGGTCGAGAGCATGAGATATGTACGCCATGACGTGGCTTTATTGATATGAGTCCAACGGCCTAGATTTGATGCCACGAGACGGCTTATTATTATGCTTGGGCGGTAAGGGCCCCTCCAGGAGTCTGTACACCCCAAGTGAACGAGGGTACCCATTTGTGATGTGAGATTGAGCCCGAAGGGTTGGTACTGTACTGAGATTTAGCCCGAGGAGCAAACTTCTATCTGTTTACTTTACATTATTTACTTGTCAATTACCTGTTTACCTATTGAAAGGAGATTTTACTTGATTTTTCACTGATTTACTATTTTTAAATGATGTTTAACTGCTTCATTATGGAATGCCTTGTGCTTTATGTATTTTCTAACCTTCACTCATTATTTATATTTGTTACTCACTGGCTCGGAGTACTCACAGTACTCCCTGCACCATGTGTGCAGATTCAGGCGTTGCCGGTTCCGCTCCTGAGTGTTGATTCCTCCAGCTCCAGGCGGTTTTCGGAGATTACGAGGTAGTTGTTAACGTCCGCAGCCCCGTGTATCTACTATCTTGTAATTTCTATGTCCTTCAAACATTTGTACTAGATATTGGATTTAGCAGACTTGTATCATGGTTTATAGATGCTCATGACTTGTGACACCCCGGTTAGAGCTGTGTCGAGTTGGTTTCCGCATTGTTATCTACATTTCCGCTATTCAGTATTATTAAACCTTGTTTAGACTATTTATTTGTGTTGATTAACTGTTTAAAAGATGATTTGGGTCAAACTGGCTGGCCTTGTCTTCACGAGAGACGCTATCACGACTGGGTTAGGGGTTAGGGTCGTGACAAGTTGGTATTAGAGCCTAGGTTACATAGATCTCACGAGTCATGAGTAGGTTTAGTAGAGTCTCGCGGATCGTTACGGAGACGTCTGTATTTATCCTCGAGAGGCTGCAGAACCTTTAGGAAAAACTTCATATTCTTGAAATTCTTGTCGTGCGAACTTGTTGATCCGAGTACTAAAGTTCTGTTATTCTATTCTCTCACAGATGGTGAGGACACGAGCTACTGGATGGGGTGGACGACCATTAGTGCCACCAGCTGAGGCCACCAGAAGCCGTGGACGCGATCGTGGTCGTGGCAGAGGCAGAGCAGCGAGGGCAGCGCCTGTAGATCCACCAACCGCCCTAGCTCAGGATCAGGCTCCATCTATGGATGCTCCAGCAGCACCAGTCCAGGCACCAGTTGTGCCCATCGTGATTCCGGGTCTTCAGGAGACCTTGGCACAGATCTTATCAGTTTGCACTGGCCTGGCTCAGGCGGTTTCAGCCACTACAGCCGCAGCTACTTCACAGGCCGGAGGAGGCAATCAGACTCCCGCCGCTCGCACACCTAAGCAGGTAGTGCAGGGACTTCAGACGCCGGAGGCACCTCCAGCCCAGCCGGTTGCACCAGCTCAAGAGTTTGTAGTGCGAGTTATGCCGGATGATGAGCATCGTCAACTTGAGAGGTTTGGTAGACTCCAGCCTCCGACATTCAGCGGTGTAGAGGGCGAGGATGCCCAGGGCTTCTTGGATAAGTGCCTGCGGATGCTTCGTACAACAGGGATTCTTAAGACTACTTGGTTTTTCCATATTCCAACACAGAAATTCACTCGTTATGCTTTTAATATTCTTCTGCAGAGGACGAGGATGCCCAGGGCTTCTTGGATAAGTGCCTGCGGATGCTTCGTAAAGCAGGGATTCTTAAGACTACTTGGTTTTTCCAGATTCCAACACAGAAATTCACTCTTTATGCTTTTAAAATGCTAAAACTTTCTACACAAACACTCCTCTGACTTGGCAGCTAAACTTTCCGTTATTTGACAACCATCCTCAAAACTATAGAATCTAAAAATGTTTGGTGTACATGCAGAACATGACAAAGAGAACATTTTCGTACTGTTGCATTTACGTACTAAACAAATATGTGTTCAAACATCTTTAATTTGCCATTTTCTAACTCTATGGAACAGGTTCACATTTGTGGCTCTTTTATTTTGGAAAACTTGAATTTCATTGTTTTTCCCCTTCTTTTTATTAAGTAAGTTTCTCACTCATTTTTGCCTTTATGATGGAAGCTCTTAATTTGCATAAATTGTAACATTGCATGTTATAACTTTTTCTATATAATTTATGTAATGGTGGCCTGCTAACTTTTATTAATCCTTATGTTTTTATTCTAATTTGCATCGTTTTCTTTGGTTTACTGTCAGAGATTTATTTCTCATCTTCATCAGAAGTTTATATGTAAAAGTTAGAATCAAGAAGAAAAAATCCAGTTGTGAAAAAGGTGTGGCTATTGAGAATCCAGTTGTCGCTTTCTATGAAGGCTCACCAAGTGACCAACAATGGATCAATATTCTTGTAGTCAGCATTAGAGTTTTTCAATAGTTAGCATTCTCAGCTTGATCTGAAGCTGCATTAGGAGAAATTTTGTATTGTTTCAGAACCATTATTTAATGATATTATGAGATTTTAAAAAATAAAGTATGTAAGCGACTCTTTTGTTTTCAATAAAAAATTATTTTCTGGTGTATAACTTGTTGTATCTGATTTATATGAATGATTGTGGTATTAGATTAGAATTTAATCTTTTGTTAGTATCTAAAAGGAAGAAAAAAATCTCTTGATTAATTAGAGATAATTACCCGACGTTTCTATGTATGTGTAGCAAGGATGAGTATGGTTTGCCGACATTTCTTTATATGTCGGAACCAGAATGAGTCAAAACTCAAAATTGGTAACATTTGATAAGAGTAGTAAATAAATGTCATTATTTATTTTCTGACATTAATGTAAATGTTAGAAAATTCCCGATATTTGATTTAAGTGTCAAATAAATGTCGATAATTCATTTTATGACATTTATGTGACTTAAAATGACATTTAAAAAATATCGTCATTTCCTAACTTTCTTGTAGTGCAATCATGAAAGTACTTGTAGATAGAAGTTGTTTGTCGACTGGTGAACTCATCCTAAATGCCGTTCAGGCTCTCTAGTTAAGTCGGTTGTCTGCCGCCTTTCTTTCCCATGCCCGAGATGGCCACATAGTCAACTTTTATTCTGCTCCTCCAAAATGACCGATAAGGGCGGATAGACCGTCCACCCAACCCACTTCTAGTTTAATTTGTGATAATAATTAATATTTTTATCAGCTAATAATTAATGTTTATTAGTATTGATAATAGGTGAATTTGACTATAATCACGCCTTAAATAATCACATTTTTATGTTGTTTTGATGATATATA
>MU757961.1:10723-23655 GCA_026770625.1 Nicotiana glauca
GATTGCTGGGTAATTCACCAAATGATCCATATTATAGTTAAACCTAGGACCCTCTCTCTTTACTTTTCCTTTGTTTAAATGTTTTCTTCGAACTAAAAGCCTCTTTTACTTGTGCCATTCTTCTTTCAAAATTGTCAACTTGCTTGTATTTCTTATGTGCAAACTTTGCTCGTCTACTCCTACTCTTCTTAAAGTCACAACTAAGCAAGGCCGGGAACCACACTAGTGGATCTTGAGGGGTGCCTAACACCTTCCCCTCGAGATAATCTCAAGCCCTTACCCAAACTCTGGTTTTCTTTCAAATCCTTCTTCTTTTCTCCAATAGTGTCCTAATGCACTATAATAATTAGGTGGCGACTCTTCAAACTCCATAGCCCAAATTCCCCCAAAAGGGGATAAAGGAGTCATTCCACCCATAATGTCGTAAACCCGATTTCTCTCTCCCCGCGAGGAAAAATGAGGGGCGTCGACAGTCGTATGAATGAAAAGTTAAGAGAGTTAGAAACTAGATTCCAAGACCTTAAATTTGGTATGTAATATGTCCCAAAAAAATCATATAACACACGAAATTTATTGCTCAAAAAGCTTTAGTGACACACCTACTTGTAACCTATGCAGTCTGTGTAGTCTTGTAAAACTGTAAATATCTCTCTGCTCTTGTGTCTTATCGATGAACGGTTTAATCTGTTAGAAACTATACTCGTAGATATTCAATTTTGTAGGTAGATAATCCCCTAATTCCAAGTATATTGGGATAAAAGCTCAGCAACATTTGACCTAAGTTTTAACACATTTATGAATGTAACTTGTGATGATCTTTTCCAATTTTTGTTCCACAACTCGCTTGAATTCAATAAATAACGCATGTCTATCATATCGCTAAAATAACTCATAAAATAATCTCCTTATAATTTTAAGCACCCTATTCTTTCCCCAACAGTACATGTTATAATATTCCCAACTTGTCGACTTTCGTCGAAACTTATTTTCTTCAACTCATTTAGCTTCTAAGCCTTCCAACCCTCTTAGTACTTGGTATTCATGATCTTAAATATTTGTAACCTCCATGTTAACATGATTAACTTACTTTATGTACTTTTAAAGATGATCTCATTTCTGATCTTACATCAATTTGACTTAAGACTTACTCTTACGTATAAAAACATGGGATATAACATCCCCGATCCACTAGTTGTACCACCTGCTTGATTTTTATTGAAACCGAAATCCTCCCCTAAAGCAACATTACTGGTTTTTTGCGCTGTTTGATTTTGAGGCATGCTGTGGGGGCTCGAACTCTTCCATTAGAATTATTGGAAGCAACCGAAAGTGCTTTCTTTAGCTCTATCATCACACGGTCTTGTCTTGAGAGATGATTCATAATTTTACTTTGTTGTGCTCTCAAAACTTTTACCGTTTGAACAACAGGGTCAACGTTGATGTCATTAAGAGTTGGACTTATCACATGCCGAGGATTTCATTCTTCGCGAATCAGAGTTGTCTCATCTCCTTCGTTGTGAGTTTCAATGGTTGAATCATCACGTTGGAATATATCCCCACGCTCATTGTTTGTTCCAACATTGAAAGAGTTGTTCAAATCGTTAACAGTCATATTTGTTTTTTTACTAAAGAAAAGCATCAAAATGCATTAGTGACGGATGAATGGATAAATGTAATAACACAAAGTCTATGTCCCACTGTGGACGTCAAAATATTTACCCGTAAAATATTACAGCTGAATTTGTTTCATGGCTTATAGACACATACATTAATTTGATCCAAGAATATAAAATAATGAAGAGCATAAATGAATTAATTAAGTAAATTTAAAGAAAACACAAACCTCGTATTATATATAAATACGTATCTGCTTAATAATAAATTAATGTAAGCATTTATAAGTACTTTTAATCAACTCATCCAAATGCGCTCGTAGTCAGAGGAGATAACTCTCAAGTGATCCGGCTCATTAGTGACGAGCAAGCGGTAAATAGTTGTACTATTTGATGGATATCATAAACTGACAAAAGTATACAAATAGCCATTTTAAGGCTTCTATTTAGGGATTAACCACTACTTATATTGTCCTGAAAATTTGAACTAAAAATCTAAATTTCAAGACAATTCATGACATTTGTATCCTAAAAATTTGAACTGAAAAACTAATATCTAAGACACATTGATTAATTTCTAAATAGCAACGCTTTAAAATGGCTACCTAGTGCAATTTCTGGGGCGGCCCTTTCATAAAGCAAGTAAAGCAACTGCTTTTCAATTTTTGTTACACCAAATAGGCTATGTATCAGTTTTTAAAAAGGTTTTTTGAAGTGAAAACATTTGATTTCTTTCTTTCTTTAACAAGTATAGAGAAGAATGATTTGCAACTGCTATGATTTCTGCCAAGAAAATTATACTTGAAATGAATATCTGTCACGACCCCAAACCGGCCCGGTCGTGATGGCGCCTCTCGTGAAGACAAGGCCAGCTGACACAACACCCATATAACCCTTAATTAAACAACATTTCATAATATAAATCTGAATGAACAGTGCAGAAATAACATATAAGCCCGACATTGGGGTGTCACTATCCATGAGCATCTATCAAGGTCTAAATACAACAAGAGTCTAAGAAAAATGTACTAAATACAGTAATAGAAATGAGAGGAAGGAAGCGGTGCTGCGGACGTCGTGCAACCAACTTGCTAACTCTGATGACTCCGCGTCTGAGCAACCAGCACCAGCTACCGGGTTCCGAAATACCTGAATCTGCACACGAGTTGCAGGGAGTAATGTGAGTACTTCAACCCCAGTAAGTAATAAGAGTAAGTAAATACTGAGCAGTAGGAAACAATGAATCCACATTTTTACATTAGGCTCAATATGCACTACAGGATTTCAAATCATAATACGAGTCAATCGTCTCATTTTAAGTTCAATTTTTTGGTAAAAATTATTTAAAATACCTTCCAGCAATTTTAGTAGGGGTTCAATATCATTTGTAAATAAAAGGGATGAAAACCATATTCGGCCCCTCGAGTAAAACATAGTTTGTAAAATAGTCCCTCGGGCAAAAGCGCAATCATAAACACCTCATAACTTGAAAATCTCAGTGGAAATAACCAATGCCAAATCAGTGATTAAATTCTGAACATCTTATAAACCCCAATTTAAATAAAAGTTGTTTTAAAACACTTGCCCGACATTTTGAAAGAGGCTAAATATAAAAATCAGTGAAAACATTCACTAATTCAACATATTCAATAGAAACTCACTTTAAAGAGGAGTGAATTCGACAAGTTCATAAACAGGCCTCTCAGGCAAAGCATCACTCATATGCATGTATATATCTGACGCCCCTCGGGCTAGCCTCTCTATCACTCGTGACTCATCTCTTACCAATCAATACTCGCGCTCAGCATTCACGCTCAATAGGTACCATATAATAACCGTTGCGGCGTGCAGCCCGATCCACATATCGCTGCGGCATGTAGCCCGATCCATAGATATATAATCCTCACAACTAGGCTCTCGGCCTCTCTCAGTCATTAACCTCACCATCAGACTCTCAGTCTATCTCAGTCATCAATCTCACAATCAGACCCTCGGTCTATCTCAGTAAAACACGGAACTCAGCCCATAACAGTTACCATGCTATATCGTTGTGGCGTGCAACCCAATCCATATATATATATATATATATATATATATATATCTACGGTGTGCAGACGGATCCATAGATATATAATCCTCACAACTAGGCCCTCAGCCTCTTTCAGTCATTAACCTCACCATCAGACTCTCAGTCTATATCAGTCATCAATCTCACAATCAGACCCTCGGTCTATCTCAGTAAAACAGGGAACTCAGCCCATAACAGTTTCCAAATTTTTTTTAAGAATTAGTGATAAAGCCGGATTTGAGTAATAACCAGGTAAAACATGACTGAGGATATGCTTTCAAACAATAGAGTGAGGAAAGATAGCAAAAATGCCCCTAAGGGTCTTAACAAGTCGGCACAAGGCCCCAAACATGGCATACAATCCAAAAATATAATAACATCAAATAATTAACTATCAAATATGCATTAAACCCATTGTTCGGGATGGACTAGGTCACAATCCCCAGCGGTGATCTATCCCACGCTCGTCATCTAGCGTGTAAGTCACTTCAAAGTAACACAGCGATGTGAAATTCGGGGTTTCAAACCCTCAGGATAGTATTTACAATCATTACTTACCTCGAATCGGATGAGTCTAGCTCGCAACGCCTTTTCCCCTCAAAGCGGCCTCAACGCGCATCGAATCAATCCAAAATCAGAATGAATACGTCACAATATGCTAAGGGGACAAAGCCCAAGGGAAAACAATCGGAAAATACCAAAAATCCTGAAATTAGCAAAACCCGAGCCCCGGGACCACTTCTTGAAACTCAAAATCTTTTACATCAACGTGTTCCTTATCACTCCTCGAGTCTATGCATATAAAGAACACCAAAATCGGAGTCCAAATGACCCCTCAAATCCCAAATTAAAATTTCAAACCCTAGTTCTTCCATTTCTGTTCAAGTTTCCATGAACTTCTAGCCAGATTTCACAATAGAATCATGTTTTAGGTTCAAAAATATTACCTCCAATCCATTCTCCTTGATTCCCTCTTGAATCTCCCTCAAAAAGCTCTCAAAATACTCAGCTATGTAGGAAAAACGGCTCAAAATCGCGGATGAAATATTTTATAAACTTTCTGCCCAGATCTGAACTTCCTTCATCGCGATCGTAGCCCAAGCCTCGCGATCGCGAAGAGCAAAGATTCCAAGGCTCCCAAAATGCACTATGCGAATGCGATACCGAGTATGCGAACGTGAAGAACAAATCCACTGGACCCCCAAAGACTTATACGCGAACGCGAACCACTGCATGCGAACGCGAAGCACAAGGTCAAGGCCCTCCGCGAACGCGAGACCTCAAATGCGAATGTGAAGGAATAACTTGGGCCAACCCAAATTCCTTCTTACGCGATGGACCTCACACGATCGCGAAGGCTAAAATCATCTGCAACAGCTATTGAAATTTCTGCAACTTCTCAACATAGAAAATGGTCTGATTGACCATCCAAAACTCACCCGAGGCTCCCGGGACCTCAACCAAAAGCACCAACACATCCTAAGACCTCATTCAAACTTGTTTCGACCTTAGGAACGTCCAAAACAACATTAAAACTTCAAATTTGCATCGGATTCAAGCCTAAGAATCCCAAAATCTTCTAGATTACGCTTTTGATAAAAAAACCAACCAAACCACGTCCGAATGACCTGAAAGTTTGCACACACATCCTAAATGACATGACGGAACTGCTGCAATTTCCAAAATTTCATTTCGACCTCTATATATGAAAATCTCACCTATCGACCGGAAAACGATGAAATCTCAACTTCGCCAATTTAAGCCTAAACCTTCCACGGACTTCCAAAATGCATTCCGATCACGCTCCTAAGGCCAAAATCACCTGACAGAGCTAACCAAATCATAAAAATTCCGATCCGAGATGATATACAAACAAGTCAAATCTTGGTCAAACCTTTCAAATTTCAGGTTCAACTGAGAACTATTTTCTTCCAAATTCATTCTGATTACTCTGAAAACCAAAACCAATGATTTACATAAGTCATAATACATTACACAGTGCAAGTCATTCCCGAGAACTGGCGATCAAAGTGCAAAAGCTCAAAATGACCGGTCGGGTCGTTACATCCTCCCCCACTTAAACACACGTTCATCCTCGAACGTACTCGGTGTTGTTCCAAGAGCCAAGCAATCGTTGACTAACCTTACCATACACATACCCGGGGGTGATCCCACGTCACCCTATCTCACATAGGTTAAATAACACAACATAACTGAAATTTCACAATCCATCCTAGTCCATAAACCATAGAACCGCATTTCTGCTTCTAAAACCCTCAATACGATCAGAATCACGCATTTATACTGTAAATAAGTCCAAACAAGCTGTAACAAACCATATCTTCTATCTCAGGCACAATCACATGATATACCACATAACTCAAACACTCGTAGCGAGAACTTCTAATCACAGCAACTGCACCTAACAACCGAATACCGATAGAAAGCCTCTTAACAACTAAAATCTCATTCCAACACTTCCATATACTTCTAATGATAAAGGAAACACGCAATAAACCATAACCATTTCTCAGATCAACCATCCATAAGGCTACTTCTCCTTTGGCAAGGACCATAAAAAATTTCTGAGCCGAACCTCGATATTTATTCATCAAACATGCTGAAATTGAATCCGTTTGTATTCATTACAGACCCCAACAATCTCATCTAATCCAACACAATTACTCTAGTGACATGACACATCAAGATAAGCCAAAGCCACAACTTGCAGTCCGCGCGCCAATAAGCAACAATCCGAATATACTCACATCACGAAACTGACTCAAATAAAAGAGCTATACCTTAAGCTCACCAGTACCATCACAACACACGGCTGAGAACCAGTCTCGCATCATAGAAATAGAATACACGAATCTAACCCGCTAGGTCATTTTTCCACCTAGCTTCGCTAGAACGCGCGAGCCTATCCAAACACTGCTCCACATAAAACACCTCAGTGCTCAAAATCGACAACCACGCTCAATTGATGTCTGGAACCAAAGCAAATCATTACACCTACAGTGAAACAAATGACATACACCATGTAAACCCGATAGGACATAACCGATACGCCATTCACCGAGCAACTCCCGATCACTCTTCCCGCTCGACTTCCATTATGAAACTCCGATAGAACCGAACCATATGTGCCTATAACCAATAGATTGTAACATCTCACAACACAAAAAGGTAACTCATAGATCCCCCTAATTGCTAATAGCTCAAAATAACCGAATCACCACATCCTTCGCCAACAGCAACTCGAAGTCAACAAAACTGTCTCGATGTTGGACACATATCCATATAGGTCCACCAATGGACCACACATCAACTCCAGTTACACACAATGGATAAATAATCCTTCAAAGGATCACAATGACTGAATCATAGCACATACTAATATCTGACTAACTTACCCACGTTTTGCCATGCACAACTACGAGCTAACCTGTATATGAGATTTCCAGTCTCCAAGTCCATAAAACACACGAGTTACCATATTTGATCCCAATTCCGCCACTCGTATATATAACTCGCCTCTAGTACTCAATCATTCCATGAGAGATACTCTAAGATTCTTTTGTGCTACCAAGCAAACTCGAACATCAGCAGCCGATCTAATAAGAAGTGTCTCAATACTACCGAAGTACCATCAACTTAATCAGATTGCCTTTTTCTGAAACATATACCCTCGTCAAATCACCTCAATTAACGTTACCATTTCCTTAATCATCTGAAGATCATTTCTCAAATCATCTGAAGCTTATTTCTCTATTTCTCTGAAACTGCACGTCCTACCTAAGAATTTATGACCTTCCATTCAAATTTGAACAGTAACCTTACACATGTAAATCTCAATCTTACATAGCCTACTGCATAAACTGTACCACTCTAGGATAACTGTGAGAACTTCATATCCCTTCCGAGCCACAAACATATACGTACTCAACTAGTCAAGAACTTTTCATTGGTCTGATCTAAAAGAATAACTGATGTTCTAAACGTCAATACCACACAAGAGGGGGAGGTGATTTGTGTGGTACCCAATTTTCGCTCTAGAAGAACTTGGTTCTTCTAGGTGTACTTACTACTACTGTTTAGGGAATTAAGAGTACATAAAATAAAGAACACAGAGGATTTTACGTGAAAAAGACCTGGCTCAAAAGGTGAAAAAACCACGACCTACTACTCAGTAGGATTTTCCCAAACTTCCACTAAAATCACTGAGCCAAAACAGCATTTACAAAACTCTTGTAATCCTAAGGATTAATCTCTAATCCCTGTTGTCACACCTCCTTTTTTACCTCATCATATATGCTTTCGCACAATGCCCTATTTTTGGTTTTACTACACCCTGAGAAAGGGATATAATAACCAAAAGGGAAGGAGTTTTTCCACTTAAAGGACAGTCGGAACGGGATTTATTTATTAAATTTCAGAGTCGCCACTTGGGAAAATAATGGTGTCCCAAGTCACCGGTTTAATCCCGAACCGAGGAAATTATGACTCTGTTACAGTCCGCGAATCAGAAATCCGGATAAGGAATTCTGTTAACCCGGGAGAAGGTGTTAGGCACTCCCAAATTCCGTGGTTCTAGCACGGTCGCTCAACTGTTGTCTTTGTTTTTATCTGATTTCTTCATATGTATCGCTTTTATGTCTTATTAATGATCCGCTTTGTCTTTTTTTAGAAGAATTGCGATGTCGCAAAAATGTATTTCGGGTCACACCGTACTAGTATGCCTGTGACTTTAATACATTTCAACTTCACCGAGATTTGGATTTGGGTCACATAAATGTGCACCCGTTCATGAGAATGTATATTAAGATTGTGCCTAGTGGTATCTATTATTCGTTACTTTGGGAGAGATCGTGGAATTAGCTAAACGATCCTTCCGGGTTTAAAGATTTGTAATTATTATTTGAGGGCCCCGTTTTGTCTATTTTGCGACGAGGTTCATCTCATTTCAATTTTTAAGGTCGAACCTAGGGTATACTACGTTTTCTATCACTTGTTTTTGTCTTAATCTATATAGTGACTAATGCTATCTAGTTAAGGTTTGTATTAATGTCTTTTATATCCAGGACTTTATATGATTTGTTCCTGGAAATTGGTTCAGCAGAAAGGGATAATGCACAACTGTGCATGAGATACGTTTTGGTCCAACTCGTGCATACTGATTCTGCTCATGTGAGTATCAGGGCTATGATAATTAATTAAGGGCCATTTCGCCCGATTAGGCCCAAATTGTAAATGAGATCAGAAGAACAGTCTTAAACACAATCATTTAACTGTTAATCTACACATAAAGTTTTTAATAGTACATGATCAAAATTTCCAAAAGGTGATAGTACAGCATTTTTATTCATGCATTATAGTTACGAATTCGTTCAAATCTGGACACTCCTATTGTTAAACAACTTGTATATTAACTATCCTGATTCATTGATTCGTGCTATGCACTGATTATTCAGACGTGAAAATTAAATTATCATTTTTGTTTGACTGGAAACATTAAACTGAATCTATAATAAACCTATTCAATTTAAGTCCTGGATTTCATTCATATTTATTCTTGTTTCATACCATGCTATTGAATTTTAAAGTAAGTTTATAACTAATCAAGCTTAAACAATTCAGTGCTATAAACGAAACTTAAATCTAACTACTTCATACTTTTCGAGTTTATAATCGTTGATACAGAATTTAAACTACAGAGGCATTTCAATTATTTTATATTACATTTCTGAATTAACGATAAACGAAGATCTAGAAACGATCAAACTAGACTTTAACCAGTTTTCTTATCTATAATCTATATGACTTATTATCACTGTTCTACTTTGTATAACCTCTACATGAATACCTACATTACCTATTTCAAAAAATTTTTCAATTCAAGTCAGCAGTTCAAAAGTCTACAGTCCAAATTATTCATATAATTTTCCTAACAAATTACATATAGGTTCTAAGAATTCTACAGCCACAACAAAATTGAAATACAAGTACAAATGGAAACTAATACGCATTTCATTTCTTCAAAGAACTTCAGTTACATCCTTGAGAGGTAGTAGTGTACCTGATCAAATCGAGATAAAAATCAATGAGTTCTAGGATGTAGAAGAAGAAGAAGAAGATCAGCGATAGGCAGCAATCCAAATATCAACAGCAATGAACGCAAATTAGCACAGCAACAGGCTCGATTTCAGAGTAGAAGACCAGTGGATTCAACCAAACTAGTGAAGAACAGCGAACAGAAATCAAAAATATCACTCGAACAAACAGCAATGTAGCAGTAACAATGTTTCAGTGTATTTTAGATTTCAAATCTTCTGAACCTTTTTATTTTTTCGAACCTCTCTATAAATTTTCCAATCTCTAGATTTCTCACCCCTTTCCTCCCTTTTTCTCCACCCCTAACTTAGGCCTGAAACAGCCTATTTATAGAGTGAATTGGGAGGGAAATTTGAATTAATTATTCATATTTCCCACCCCCACTCTTTTTTAATTATTTCAATTGAGTATAGGGTGTTTTTAATAAACATGCACTTGAACCCCTGCTGGAAGGTTCCAGGTTATTCTTTACTATTCTATTGGGCGAAAATGACTTAGCTGCCCTCACTTGCTAAGGATTATTACTTATCTACCTTTTAACTATGCCTAGTTTACCCTTTATTAACCATCTATTTACGGTAAAACCAGGCCCAATTGTCCCTTATACCCTCATTACTTCTATATTATTCTCAATAATACCAATTCCCATTCCCTATTTACCCTTTATAGTTATCAGTTTTTACCCGACCTGCCCTTAGGTCTGTTAGGGCCTTGAGCAGTCAAAAATCAGAGTAGTATTTAACAAATAACCCCAATACTTAGACTTTATATTATAGCCAATTCAGAACTAAGTAACCCTTTTTCAGAAATAACCACTTTGCAAACATAGCCAC
Source organism: Nicotiana glauca (assembly GCA_026770625.1). NCBI lineage: Eukaryota > Viridiplantae > Streptophyta > Magnoliopsida > Solanales > Solanaceae > Nicotiana > Nicotiana glauca. The sequence goes on from MU757961.1 coordinate 21,352, forward strand.
AAATAGCCTTTTACTTAATCAAGGATCCATACAAGTCAAAAGTCAAAACTGTATTGCAATTATAGCCAACATTAAGCAGTTTTTACAAACATAGCCCTAATACGACTAATTATTCAGAAATTCAGAAGAGTCAAGAGTAAAAATTGTATTGCAATGATAGCCAACATTAAGCAGTTTTTACAAACATAGCCCTAATACGACTAATTATTCAGAAATTCAGAAGAGTCAAGAGTAAAAATTGTATTGCAATGATAGCCAACATTAAGCAGTTTTTACAAACATAGCCCTAATACGACTAATTATTTGATTAATCAGGACTCAGAGGAGCAATTTGATAATGGTTGAATCCAATTAATCAGAACATTCAATCGAAAAAGATCTATCAAGCAAGAACCTTAAGCGACTACAAAGCATGCGATTTAACTAGTGACTTCAATCAGAAAAAGAGAGCATACAGTCGATTTCATGTATAAACAGAAAAACCTTGAGCATGCATCAGATTCAGGCTAGCAAATAATAAAGACGAAACGAAGAACAAGTAGCATAGTTGAGAAAATAGGGTTTGGGGCTACTTAGCTTTTCCTGTTGGTTTTCTTTTCTTTTTTCTTTCTTTCTTTTCCTTCTTTTTCTTCATTTTTCTTTCTGGTTCTTGATTTTCCTTCTTTTTCTTCATTTTTCTTCATTTTTTCTTTCTGGTTCTTGATCTTATGGTTGTCCGAAGGCCTTGAGCCTTTCTTGACTGTTGGTCTTACAAACAGACTCTTGGAGTCTTATTTGTTGTGAAAGATTCGTGTTTGAAGGACTGGGGTTCGATTTGGGTAGTTTTTAGTGTGGGGTATCCGCCGGAGTAGGGTTCCAGTGGAATACTTTTTATTATTCGAAGGGTTAGGCTTAGATTCGAGGGAAAATAGTTGGATAGGGTGAAAGAGGGGTTCAGGGTGGTTCTAGGGTGTTACTGGTGGAAGCTGATTCAAAAGTGGTGGTCGCCGGCTAGGGTTCCGGCGACCTGTTTTTCAAGATTCGAGAAGAATGAAAGGTTTTTGGCTGGAGTTAAGGTGATGGGGTAAAAGAGGAGGAGAAGAGAGTGCAGGAGTGTGGAAGTTGGTCGGAGAAGACGACTGTAAACGAATCACCGGTAGGGTTCCGGTGGCCTAGGTGGAGAGAAAGAGGGAAAGCATGGCGGCTAGGGTTTGGAGTTATGGGGCTGTGAAGTGTATAATGACATGAATGTATCGGTGGTGTATAGATATATTAGAAATGTGATGATGGGTGCCAGCCGTTGGATTAGATCAAACGAATGGCCAGGATTCACTAGCCATCAAACGGCGTCGTATAGTTTAGATGAGGCCTTCATTTCATCCATTAGATCATTTAGATGAACGGTTGTGATTGTTTCCCACGAACGACGTTGTTTTAATTATTATATGACCGTTATCTCTAGGGCGTTTGATCAATTGATCAACGGTCCGGATTTATTTATTCTATACGGTGTCGTTTGGACTTTGTATATGCAGGCTGGTTTGTTTCTTTTGGGCCTGATCCGTATAATGTATCAATTGGACTGATGAATTTGTAATTTGGCCCAGTTTCTTGGTATTATAAGTTGTATTTTTGTATTTGTATTATTTTGTATTTTCTTGTATTTTCCTATTATATATTTTATTTTCTTTTCTGTATTTTATTACCACTGTATTTATCATCTCTTGTATTTTGTATTTTTCTTTTAATTTTTCTGATTTTCTAGAATTTAAGAGTAATTTTCTTATATTTTGGTATTTTCTTATTAATACACAAATGTATTTCGTTTTAATTTTCTTTACTTTATTTTAACAAATAAAAACAAACACTGGTATTTCTACACAATGATCAACAAGTTTCACACAAAACTCATTTTTATATATTTTATTTTGGAATTAATTGCTTGGGACAAAAATCACGTGCTAACAGCTACGCCTCTTTGCTCGGGAATACGAAGAGTTTCAGTGCAAAGACAACTGAGCAGTAATGAGGGATTTTTGTCCACTGGCATATTCCGTGTGAAGCATTTTTGAAAGTTTTAACCGCATCCAGCTTCAAGGATTGCCTACATATCCTGGGCTAAACAGGAATCAGGTCAGTGTAGTTCTGGAATGTCTGGTAGTTGAAACTACCAGAGAGCTGTGACTCTATTGTTGTTGCTTGTTATTGCTGCCTGCTGATCACCTTATTACACCGTGGTAAACATTAAATAAACTAAGCTAAACTATTCTCTATGATTTACAAAAAAGTCTAGCTATATCTTTCAACTGATTTCTTGTGCTTCAT
>MU757962.1:3354-15594 GCA_026770625.1 Nicotiana glauca
AGGCTGAGTTCATAGCCTTAGATAAAGCCGGTGAAGAAGCTGAATGGCTTCGGAATTTCTTGGAAGACATTCCATTTTGGCCCAAACCGTTGGCACCAATATGCATACATTGCGATAGCCAAGCAGGAATTGGAAGGGCTGGGAGCGTTATGTATAACGGTAAATCTCGTCATATACGACGGAAACATAAAACCATTAGCCAATTACTCTCTAGAGAAATTATCACGATTGACTATGTAAAGTCAAGTGATAACGTGTCGGATCCACTTACAAAAGACCTAACTAGAGAGATAGTTGAGAAATCATCGAGGGGAATGAGACTATGGCCGAGAACAAGTCATTGTGGCGGTAACTCTACCTAGAAGACTAGAGATCCCAAGATCTAGGTTTAAGGAGATCAAACAAAGTCATTAATGACGGTTCAACATTGTCAAACAAAAATTTTGGTCCATTCTCGTGATGAGATAATGTTCAGTACCAAGGATAAAGCATTAAGGCTTTTTAATGATTTCTAAATTTGATACGTGGTATATCAAATAATGTATCTATAGGATGACATGTTTAGGAATCACCTATGTAAGTGTGAAGTGTTACCGCTTCAAGGAGAATTCTGCAAGGCCAATTCTCTACGCACTTATGAAACCAGGCGGTGTTCATGGCTGAAACGAACACAACAATGAGAACCAAAGACGGTTAAGGGTTGATTGTGTGACTTATGGTTGTCTAGGTATACACTAAAGTTCGACGGTTCAAAGATATCAAATCTACCGATTGACCGAGTATATCCGACATAAGTTCACTGCGGAAAGTTCAAAGGGAAACCTGCTTATCCAGATGCAATTAATCTTTGCTTGCGAATCACACAAGTTTTTCATGCATACTTCCGTGATATAGCCATTCCCCATTCACGTAGGGGATTGTTGAGTTTTTGTTTAAGTTGAAATAGTCTTAAAATGAGAGTGAATAGGAAATGGAATTTGGATTTGGTCAAATGATCGATCGATTGATTGATTTTTTGGACCAAATTTATTTGTTAATAACGAATATTGACGTGATATAATTCGTGTTTGTAACGGATGTGGATTAAATTCCTTAAGGAAATACTGTGAATTCAGTGGGCTCAAATTAATTACTGCTTTATTTATATTTACATTTATACGCTAACGGTTTATTTTCCAGAATTGTTATTTACAAATACAGAATAATAACCGAGGAACCAACATAAACTATGTATTTTGCCGCTATATTATTACAATCTTCCTCCATATGCACATTACACATCATATACCTTTTCAACTACAATAGCTACTGATTACTGACTATAGTCATTACCATATCAGATATTTCCCATGAATATAAAGGGATCAGCTGGAAGTCTTGCAATTGTATGCAAGTGGTTTACTTGGATTGTCACATATGCTTTTAACTTCTTATTTGAAAGGAGCCCTTCAGGTATGCATCTCTAGAAGTGCTCGAACGCCATTGTGTGTGTATATGTGTGTGTGTTTTTTTGGTTGTTTAAGGTCTGATTGTTCTGTATTTTACTAGGTGTGTTCTTCATATTCACAATATTTTCCGGGTTGATGATTCCATTTGTTGCAAAGATAGTGCCAGAGACGAAAGGTCGGACGCTTGAAGAAATTCAGGCATCCATGACATTGCTTAACTGATGTTGATTTTCTTTCCAAGAGAAAAGGATCAGTTCATCCGCATTTTATGAATTATTGTACTGATTCAATTTGCTCACTCTTTATTAAATTATTTAAAGAATCTAACTCCAGACAAGCTTTAAATTAGTGAAATTTCCCCCAAATATAAGTGATTAGGGTAGCAAGCCGCAACGATAAAAACTTACTTGTGTATTTGTCAAAATCTGATCGTCACGGCATGCTAACCAACATTCCGTCCAAGTAATCAGGTAGCGATAGATAATATAGTCCCGTGCATACCCACTTCCTGACGGCCGACGAATCTGTAAAAGCAACGTCTGAAAGAACGACCAAGATACCTTAGGGGCAATGAGATGCCGAGTCAAAAAGGAGGCAAAGATGCTCCGACTATATATAGCCATAGAAAGCTCTCAACAAAAGGGAGGGGGGGTGGTTCCGATTTCTAAAAGGGAATATAAAGAAAACTTCCTTCTGGTATTCTAAGAAAGGAGGTGGTGACCTCGAGGGAATATGTAAATCTACTTCCTCATCAATTGATGAGAAAGAGAATGTCTCATCTTAATAAGATCAATTATATCTCTTTCATCTCATATGTAGTCATTGTTGTTAACCTTTCGATATGGAACTAATTATATTTCACTAAGATTTGCCCATTCATCTTTGATTGATTTGTTTAAAAATATTCTAGTATCTTTTGAGTCAAACAATTTGGCACCGTCTGTGGAAATTTTTTAGTGAAAATTTCCTAGTTTCTCCCAGATCGAAACCAGGAAATACAATCACTCACCAAAAGGAGCACGGAGAGAAAACCCAACCCACGTGGGGCGCAGGAGCAGCGCTGAAGAGGAAGAAGAGCCAAGCAAAATCATCGGGCTCAGGAATCTTCGCCCCATCAACCATTGATATGCCAAACAAGACAAATGGTATTACCAACCTGTTCTCCCCCACTGGACCACCAGATGGGGGTAGGGAAAATATCCTTCTCACCTCATGTTTTTTATTCAAACGAGAATATAAAAGCCGCCCAGGAGAACGAAAAAAGAAACATCCCGATTGAAGAACAAAAATTACTTCAGCACAATCAAAACACCGCCTACCGGTGACATCACCAAAGCCGAACAGAAGGAATCGGCCGGGAAGCCTATAATGCACGCACAACACGAGCCAGAGCGAAACGTCAACATCTCGTATTCATCGGCGTTGTACTTTGCGATGCAAGCAATATCAAACGGACCGAGACTCCCACTGAAGATGCCCAACTCGCCAGAAACTCGGATTGACGGGTTGTTATTTCGATAAGTTCAAAATAACATCCTTTAAGGCCAAGGTCCTTCGCCAAAAGAAAAAGAAGAGTCGACTTCGCTCGAATGACGACGGGCTATTATTTCGATAAGTACGAAATAACCCCCTTTAAGGCCAAGGGCCTTCACCAAAAGAAAAAGAAGAGTTCGACCTCGCTCGAACGACAACGGGTTGTTATTTCGGTAAGCTTGAAATAACACCCTTTAAGGCCAAGGCCTTCGCCAAAAGAAAAATAAGAGTTCGACCTCGCTCGAACGACGACGGGTTGTTATTTTGATAAGTTCAAAATAACACCCTTTAAGGCCAAGGGCCTTCGTCAAAATAAAAAGAAGAGTTCGACCTCGTTCGAACGACGACGGGTTGTTATTTCGATAAGTTCGAAATAACACCCTTTAAGACCAAGGGCATTCGTCAAAAGAAAAATAAGAGTTCGACCTCGCTCGAACGACGACGGGCTATTATTTTGATAAGTTCAAAATAACACCCTTTAAGGCCAAGGGCCTTCGCCAAAAGAAAAAGAAGAGTTCGACCTCGCTCAAACGATGACAGACTATTATTTTGATAAGTTCGAAATAACACCCTTTAAGGCCAAGGGCCTTCGCCAAAAGAAAAAGAAGAGTTCGACCTCGCTCAAACGACGACAGACTATTATTTCGTTAAGTTCGAAATAAAACCCTTTAAGGCCAAGGACCTTCGCCAAAAGAAAAAGAAGAGTTCGACCTCGCTCGAACGACGACGGGCTGTTATTTCGATAAGTTCGAAATAACACCCTTTAAGGTGAAGGGCCTTTGCCAAAAGAAAAAGAAGAGTTCGACCTCGCTCGAACGACGACTGGCTGTTATTTCAATAAGTTCGAAATAACACCATTTAAGGCCAAGAGCCTTCACCAAAAGAAAAAGAAGAGTTTGACCTCGCTCGAACAATGACGGGCTATTATTTCGATAAGTTCGAAATAACACCCTTTAAGGCCAAGGGCCTTCGCCAAAAGAAAAAGAAGAGTTCGACCTCGCTCGAACGACGAAGAGCTGTTATTTCGATAAGTTCGAAATAACACCCTTTAAGGGCAAGGACCTTCGCCAAAAGAAAAAGAAGAGTTCGACCTCGCTCGAACAACGATGGGATGTTATTTCAGTAAGTTCGAAATAACACCCTTTAAGGCCAAGATCCTTCCGCCGAAAAGAAAAAGAAGAGTTTGACCTCGCTCGAATGATGACGGACTGTTATTTCGATAAGTTCGACATAACACCCTTTATGGCCAAGGGACTTCGCCAAAAGAAAAAGAAGAGTTCGACCTCGCTCGAACAACGACGGGCTTTTATTTCGATAAGTTTGGGACAACACCCTTTAAGGTCGAAAACCACCGGAAGGAAAGAAAAAATAGGACTCTTCGTACGGGCATCTATCTTGCACCAAACCCATAAACAATTGAAATAAAAGTGGAGTACAAGACAAGTAGCGAAGGAAAGAACACTCAGTTATACAAAGTCACAGTATGGGCTATCGCCGCTTACATATGGACCAAGCCAACCAAAGAAAAAAAAAAGAACGAACGACAATTAACAGACAAATGAAAATAAAAACAAACAAGGACAACATTCTTCATCCGGCGTCATCACCACCGTCACCATCACCATCACCGTCTTCAAGAGGCTCTCCATTACCATCACCCGCATCCCCATTATCTTCGGGTGCCGCCGCATCATACCCACAATTGATGCGAGCCTCACATGCTTTTGCTCGCGTTTTTTCATAAGAAGCCTCAGCCACGATGCCCACCTCCTACAAACTCTTATATATATCCTGCTTTCAGCATAAACCTAGAACTCATGCATCTGGCGGGGAACAGCAGCGGAAGATGACTCAACTTGAGCCAATAATCGTTCATTTTCTGCCTCCAGAGCCACAACTCGATCTCCTAGAACCGACGCCTCCTAATCAATCACGCTGATGCGCTCCTCGAGCATTGCCTCCCTAAGGGTAGTTGTCGCTCTCTCCAAATCCTGCTCGGATTGGAGGATGCGGATGGTGTTCTCCAGTGCTGCTGCCCTCGCTGAAGCTTCGGACTAAGCATTCTCGATGCTCTCCAGTCCAGCAACCTTGCTTTCCAGCACCGCCAATTTTCCCCTCCATTCCACGCCCATCGCCTCGACCCTAATCAAATTTCAATCCATCTCCGATTGCATCAACCTCAATTTCTCCTGCAGATGTTCACATTCTACAGCGACTCCTTTGCCCAACTCGAGTTCCTCATCCTTAATTTGAAGTTTCTCCTCGAGCGCATTCTTGCTACGAACAACATGCATCAACTCCTGGTCTCTTTTCTCTAACTCCTCACCAAGAGCCCGATTATCGGTGTTCGTCCTCAGCCGCTCATGCAGCTCGCGGCACCTATTATGGTAGCGACGATACTTCTCCAAGATCTTCAAGAAAATCTGGGCCCGGATGTTGGCCCTGTGGATGGTCACCACTTCTACTAAGTATGTCTGAGAAACACAAAGACAGGGTCAGAGCAGTACTATCAGAAATGATGAAGAAATATGATAGGGAAGTATAACGTACCCTCAAGCCCATAGTGTCCAACTCATCTATCAGATAAGCATCAGGAACAGTACGAAGAGCCTTATTTTTAGCTTTGGAACACAGCAGGTTGAACTGTGTCACCAGATCCTGCCCTTTCTCCAAGAGATTGACACCAGAAGGGATCTGTAGAATACAGATCGAGCCCCCCATATGAACTATTGAATGAGTAATGCCCTCTTCAAACATCCTGACATCGTTAGGGTCCAGGTCCAACTCTGACTCGTAGTCGTCAATGACCATGTCTTTTCCCCTTTCAGCACTTGAGGAAGCATGACCCACCGTAGAGGACGAGGGTACATCCGAAACTATAACGGCGGTCCCAGCAATTTGATTTTCCGCCACGATAGGTTGTTGCTCACTAACAATAGTAGGAATCTCGAATTGAGCTGGGGCAATGGTAGGAACTTCTGATTGCTAGTCATGGGCATCGGCGACTCCGGCAGCCGGTTCCATCCTTACGGAGGGAACGACAATGATACTATCTCCTGAGCCTATCGTAGAGAGTCATCCAGATGAATTACTGTTAGGGGAGCCATCTCAAACTACACCCTTCGTCTCTTTGACGGTACCTCCTCTTCTCCCGTAGACAGTGACTCACCCATTGGGCGAATGATGCTGGTCGAAACCTCGTCCTGAGAAGCGGCCCTTGATAAAGGTCGAGCAGTGGGTACCCTGATAGGGTGAGCAGATGCGACCGGCTGGCAAAAAGCTAACGGACGAGCCCTTGTTCTCCGCACTCTCCTTAGCAACGACAAACGATGCATAAGAGGTTGAACAAAAAAAAAAGAGAAAGACCAGTAGGCAAAGGCATTATCTAACCTGTAAGGGGCTTGCACCTGAACCTCTCATGAAAGGTCGACCATGTGCGAATTCCCCCTGTATGGGGAATTATGGCCTCTAACCACTCGTGGATGCCTTCGATAGGCGGAGGGGGTAATCTCTCAGCTGCAAAAACATGATAAAGCTTAGTATCTACAAGAAAACGGTCAAACATTTCATTGACTAAAAATACAAAATTACGAGCAATGTTCCATCTCTCAAGGAATCCCGTTGGGTCCGCCACGATATGCTTGGTTCGCACATAAAAGTAATTTTTGTAGAAATGATGGTTGGTCCTGTCATCCACCTTCACCACCAGACCCCGATGACGTATGTGAATCATTGACCCACGAATAAGCTGAGGAGCAAAGATGTTGAACATATGATCCAAAGTGACCTCACAACCGGCAAGCTCCGCATACTTGAGCAACATAAGGAATAACCTGTACAAATATGGCGAAAGTTGGGTGGGGCACACTTCGTAGATACGAAAAAAGTCCACCACCAACAAGGGAAGAGGAAATGTGTATCCTACGATGAAGGGGTAGGCGTAAAACATGCAGTATTCGGGACGGTCGAAGTGAACTATGTCTTTACCCTCCACCAGTCGCATATCGACATAATTGGGGATTACCCACCTTTCTTTCAACTCTACGATCCCCCTTTCCCTCACGAGGGAGGTGACGGGTTCCGGTTCTGCTTTGCCGCTTATGCTAAAGTCAATCGCCTCTCTCCCGAGGTGAGGCAAGATCTCAATCACTGAGGGAACTTCTTCATCATCCACCACATCCGCCCTTCCGGCGATCTGAGCAGCACTTTTCGGTACCAGATTAGCGGCAGTGAGGTTGTCGCGAGAAGAATCACCAGCCATTTTTAGCAGAAAACATGCCAAAAAGTAATAAAAAGGAGAGATGAAAGATTTCAGTGAGCAAAAAGGTAAGCAGAGATTCGGGATATCAGAGGAAAATATATATCTGCAGAACTCTCCCAAGCAAAAAAAATGAAGAAGTGTATCAATCGAATAACAAGCTCCACCTATTTATAAGAGACATAAATCCCCTGAATACGAAACCTAAGGGCCGTCAATCGAATCTGATAGGGTATGAAACATTTTAGTTCCCCAGGAACGTGTGTAATAATGACCATAACCGCAAACAACGTATTGATACCCAATGACGTCTTGGTTCCGAAACCGTCACGACGATCCATGGGAATAGACATAATGCCATCAATCTGCCTGAAGCACACAAAACACAGCTAAGGAGTGAAGAGTCGTGAGTCAAATTTCTCTCGAACTCGTAATCATCATGATCTGTCTGCCGATCCCGATAGAAGATGGCCTCGACAGACGGAGGGCTTAACTGTATTGGTCAAAATCTGATCGTCACGGCCATACTGACCAACATCCAGTACAAGTAACCAGGTAGCAACAGATAATATAGTCCCATCCATGCCCACTTCCTGACGGCCGACGAATCTGTAAAAGCAACATCTGAAAGCACGACCAAGATACCTTAGGGGCAATGAGATGCCGAGTCAAAAAGGAGGCAAAGATGCTCTGACTATATATAGCCATAGAAAGCTCTCAACAATTGGGGGGGGGGTTCCGATTTCTAAAAGGGAAGATAAAGAAAACTTCCTTCTACTATTCTAAGAAAGGAGGTGGTGACCTCGAGGGAATATGTAAAATCTACTTCCTCATCAATTGATGAGAAAAAGAATGTTTAATCTTAATAAGATCAATTATATCTCTTTTATCTCATATGTAGTCATTGTTGTTAACCTTTCGATCTGGAATTAATTATGTTTCACTAAGATTTACCTCTTCATCTTTGATTGATTTGTTCAAAAAGGTTCTAGTATCTTTTGAGTCAAACAACTTGCACTTAATATTTTCACCAAACCAATCGAAACATGGCATGTGGTAAATTCTTTTTTATTAAATTTTCAAGCGTAAAATGGGAAATCACTTTACAGCCATATTTGTTTTTCCCCATTTCAAAACATTTCTAAAGAATTCTTGATTTATAATGACAGAATTACGTAATAATACACTCCACAATTTAACTTTGCAACTGGATGATCCAGATTTAAATTTACAAGCATGTAGCCCAATATTATTTGGCTCAGATCCTAAAAAAACCTTCATGCCCTTTTTATCTGACGCAATTTTTTCATGATTTTTTTTTCTATTTCTTACCCAAGTTTATTCATTCCTATCCCAGCTATAAACATGCAAAAAACATACCGAAAATTTCTTATTTTCCAAGTTCTATATAGATGAATTTGCTCCAAAGTTTCTGATTTGACAGAAAACTCAACAAGAAAAGAAAAATTTGAAAATTCATCATTTAGTAGAGAAATCAACGGAAAAATTAACTTTATATATAAATTGTTAGATAAAAGTGAGAAAAACACAAAAATTCTATTTTTCAGTTTTAACTGCATAAGTACAGTAGTGTATATTGATGTATAAGTTCGTATAAATTTGTACATGAAATGTTGAATAATGTATACTAGTATTTCTAAAAAAAAAAAAAAAAAAAAAAGCAAACACAGTATTAATAGAAAACATAGAGAATACGAAGTAAAAGCAAAAAAGAAAAATTTAAACAAAAAGTAATCAAATCAAAAGCAAAAGGGAACTGTGGAAAAACTAAAAATAAAAAACATGCTGTCACGACCCGAATTTCCCACCCTCGGGAGTCGTGATGGTGCTTACTAATAGGAGCTATGCAAGACAACCTTTATCTATCTCTTTCGTTATCAAAATTTCCTTCTTTTAACAATTTAACAATAATAATTAAATACAGTGGAATAAATAAATTTAGCGGAAGACTTAATAGATAATACTAGATGCGACACCGTAATGCAAACACAAACCTCTACCCAAGAACTGGTGTCACAATACTCACAAACTTCTAAGAATACTAAACACAACCGTTTGAAAGAAATATAAAACTGTTTATCTCGAATACATGAGATAACAGACTAAAAATAAGGATAGAGGAGACGTCGGGCCTGCGGACGCCTGCAAGGCTACATCGGTGTCTCGCTGATCGAAATGCTAACACTTGCACTACTATTGCTGCTATCCAAAACCTGTATCTGTGCAAAAGAGCACGAAGTGTAGTATCAGCACAACCGACCCCATGTGCTGGTAAGTGCCTAGCCTACCCCGGCGAAGTAGTGACGAGGCTAGGACCAGACACTCACATAAACCTGTGCAGTTTAAATATATATACAACAAGAAATGACAGGAAATAACATATAATATTTGGGAAGGGAAAGACATACTCTAGGGTGGAAATAAAATATAATATCAGAAATAAACGAGTAATGGAATTAAAATCACTTTCAAGTTAAACTCATTTTGTGGTAGGCGTACCACTCGCTCTCATTTCAATATCATTTGTGGTAGGCGTACCACTCGCTCTCATTTCAATATACCTTGTGGTAGGCGTACCACTCACTCCCATTTCAATTTATATCTTGTGGTAGGCGTATCATCCGCTCTCATTTTATTTTTAGCATAGTGTACAATATATTACCAACAAAGGAAACCAATAATAAATAATCAAATATTATATTACTGGCAAAGGAAACCAATAATAAATAATCAAACATTATATTACCGGCAAAGAAAACCAATAACAATTAATCACAATTTATTTCCGGCAAAGAAAACCAATACTTGGTGTCAAGGTTCAACAAATAAGTCTTTCATAGATTTAAATAAGAATACGAAATTTATCAATTTAAGACCCACGGTCATGCTCGACACCAACGTATGGATACTCGTCAACATGCCCATACGTCGCACTCGATAAGTAGCAATTAATCAAATATGACTTAACTGTACCGTACACGGGGTACCGTACACGGGGTACCGTACACGGGGTACCGTACACGGGGTACCGTACACGGGGTACCGTACACGGTACTGTTCACGGGGTACTGTACACGGTACTGTTTCTGCAATTTTACCAAGTCCGAAATCATTCCGAGATACCTCCGAAACAGTCCCGAGCCCTCGGGACTTCTAACCAAACACATACATTAACTCAACAACATCCTACGAACTTAACCGTGTGATCAAATCCCCAAAATAACATAAAAACAATGAATTAAGCCTTAAAACCCATGATTTCTTCCAAATTTCATAAGACTTCAAATTTCCCATTTTAAGCCCGAAACACATCAAACGACATCAGTTTTCAACCAAACTTTACAGGAAGCGCTTAAACAGCATATAAGACTTGTACCGGGCGTCAAAACAAAAATACGAGCCAGATACCATCACTTTTCAATCAAATTTCATTTTCATTTTCCTTAAACATTTTCAGAAAATAATTTTACAGAAAAATTTATTTCTCGGGCCTGGGACCTCGGAATTCGATTCCGGGCATATGCCCAAGTCCCATATTTTTCTACGAACCTTCCGACACCGTCAAATCACGGGTCCGAGTCCGTTTACCAAAAATATTGACCGAAGTCAAATTTACTCATTTTAATATCAAAACTTAATAAATTTTCACAGAATTTCATATTTGAGCTTCCAGCTACGCGTACGGACTACGCACACAAATTGAGGCAATTATAAATGAGGTTTTTAAGGCCTCGGAAGATCGGAATAAATAAGAAAACAAGTGATGACCCTTTGGGTCATCACATTCTCCACCTCTAAAACAACCGTTCATCTTCGAACAGACATAAGAAGGAAGTACCTGAGTCGGGAAATAGATGAGGATAGCGGCTCCGCATATCAGACTTGGACTCCTAGGTCGATGACTCAGGAGGCTGACCTCTCCACTGGACACGCACAGAAGGAAAACTCTTCGACCTCAACTGTCGAACCTGCTAGTCTAGGATAGCTACCGGCTCCTCCTCGTAAGACAGATCCTTGTCCAACTGGACAGTGTTGAAATCTAACACGTGGGCTGGATCGTCGTGATACCTCCGAAGCATGGACACATGAAACATTGGATGCACGACTGACAAGTTGGGCGGCAAGGCAAGTCTGTAAGCCATCTCTCCCATACGATCGAGGATCTCAAATGGGCCAATGAATCTAGGGCTAAGCTTGCCCTTCTTCCCAAATCTCATCACGCCCTTCATAGGCGACACTCGGAGCAAGACCCGCTCACCAACCATGAAAGCTACATCTCAAACCTTACGATCCGCATAACTCTTTTGCCGCGACTGAGCCGAACGAAGCCTGTCCTGAATGATCTTGACCTTATCCAAGGCTTCCTGAACTAAATCTGTACCCAATAACCGAGCCTCTCCCGGATCAAACCATCCGACTGGAGACCGACATCGCCTACCATACAACGCCTCATATGGGGCCATTTGAATGCTGGACTGGTAGCTGTTGTTGTAGGCGAACTCTGCTAAATTCAAAAACTGGTGCCACGAGCCTCCAAAATCAATGACACAGGCTCAGAGCATGTCCTCCAATATTTGAATAGTCCTCTCAGACTGGCCGTCCATCTGAGGATGAAACGATGTGCTCAACTGAACCTGGGTGCCCAACTACTACTGAACTGCTCTCCAGAAGCGCGAGGTAAACTGCGTACCCCGGTCCGAAATGATAGATGCCAGTACCTCATGAAGGCAAACAATCTCCCGGATGTAGATCTCAGCTAACCTCTACGATGAATCGGTGGCTACAACAGGAATAAAATGTGCTGACTTGGTCAGCCTATCAACAATGACCCAAATAGCATCAAACTTCTTCCGAGTCATCGGAAGTCCAGTAACGAAACCCTTGGTAATCCTCTCCCACTTCTATTCGGGAAGCTCAATCCTCTAGAACAAACCACCAGGCCTTTGATGCTCATACTTGACCTGCTGACAGTTCAAACAC
>MU757964.1:0-14780 GCA_026770625.1 Nicotiana glauca
TCACAATAGTTTCCCTTGCCAAGATACCCTAAAAATCAATACATGCCTCTTTTGGGCGAAGTCTAATGTTTTAAACAGGGTTTAGGTCTAAAAATCCCGTATTTGACACTTTGACCCCTGAAGTTTCCGCGCCTGCCGCGGTTCTCCCGCGGTCGCGGTAGAACCGCGGCCAATCAACCTCTCTGAATCTTTAAGGGTTCTGCAGCTGCCTTCCACCGCGGTTCTACCGCGGTCGCGGTAGAACCGCGACCAAACTTCTTTTCTGAATCCTGAGGGCTGGCAGGGCATAACTTCATTTGGAATTTACACATTTGGCCTCTTTTCTCCAATTTTTGACTCCAAAACTGCTCCTTAGCCTTCCTTATACATATATCACCTGCAAACCATGAAAAAGACTAATAAGAGCATTTTGTTATCACTTTTAGCATTAAAACTACACAAGGAGGTGATTATTTAAGGTGTGATTATAGCCAAATTTACCTATTATCAAATACCCACGATCAGGTACCCATATTTTAAAGTTTATTTTTATTGTTAAGATTTTACTAACGGTTTTAGATGATAGGCAAAAGGCTAAACCACACTAAATGATGAGTCACGACCTGTAGGGCACACAAAATAAACTAAAATTCTTGGACTAGGGTTACAATTATTCTGATAGAAATACAAATGGGTTAAGCAGTCTTCATCTATAATCGCACCTCCGAGTCCCGTATATTTTTCCTTTTCAGGAAAAGGACCAAATGAGAGGAACAATCAAGTGCTCGAGGCTTCATGCTTCAACTCTCAAACACTTGGGGAACTACATAATATACACGAGTATGTGTATAAAGAAGGCAAAAGAGATTGAAAAAAAATCAAGCCTCAAGCCTGAAAAAGTCAAGTGTAGAGTGAAAGTCACGAAGTCAAGAGCCAAGGCTAAAGAAAACCTTATTGTTGTTTGGGTAAAAGCTATATACTAAAACAGGTTATAAAGAAAAACCTTGTGTTTATTGTTCTGAAATGGGTTATAAAGAAAAATCCCGTGTTTATTATTTTTTCCTAAAAATCTATTACAAGAAAAACAGTTACAAGAAAGTTATAGATGTAATTCAAATACATGTAAAGCATTATTCAAAACTAGATAAAGTTCAAATAAAAAACTTGTCAATGTTATTTCAAAATAAACATGTGTGTTCCTATTTCTTTTATCGTATGTTAAACACCATTATGAAGTTGAGACGTCTTCTTCATTAAGTGTTGAATATAAAAGGGCTCTCTTTTATAAAATTTATGTTTAGTTTAATTATTCATGAAGTTAGCAAAAGCATTTTCTAAAGAATAAAAATGGAAATTATTCTATAAGTCCTTAAAATAAAGGCAAGAATAAAACAAACAGAAGTTCAAGAAAACTTCCTAATACTTAAAATCTTAAGACTAAGTACGAACTTAGTAAAAAAACTATAAATTATTTAAATAAATTGCCCTGTGAAAAGACTTGGGTACTTGCGATTCTAAAATCAACCCTTAAATGAAGCTATGGGTTTGATTACAATTTTACAAAATAAACCCTCAAATTAAACCAAGGGTTTTAATCATAACCTTCCAAAAAGGTACTTGCAAAAAAGAATTCAAAAAGTTCAAATTTATCACTAGGAAGATGAGGGAACTGAAGAAGGTGCATCAACGGCAACGGGCTCAACTTGGGCAGGTGCATCAACAGTTGCGGGTTGAATTTGACTCGCAGCAACAGGCTCGACAGGCTTGGAAGAGCTAGGATACAAATATTTTCGTCAACATTCACAGAAGCTTCGGCCACAGGAGAAGGAAAATCTTGAGTTTATTGAGCCTTCTCAATGGTTTCATTGATCTTAGCCAACTCAGACTCTAAGCTGAAAGTTTCTTGCCAACTTCAATCAAGGTATCACGGCGTGAGTTCAGAAATGACCAACTTGCCTTAACAGCAGATTTCTCTTCGAGGATCTCATAATCCCTTGTCCAATCAACAATCTCATTCTTTAGCTCCTCATTCTCAGCCAAGGCAGAACTGAGGGAAGTTTGAAGAGAGGCATGGGAGCTTTATAAGGCACGCACCTTATCAGAAGAGATTCGAAGGTCTTCTCGTGCTTGAGTTAAGCTTTGCACGAGCTCCCCAGCATAAACTTCTTTTTGACCCAAGAGAACATTCAACTCTTTGTTCTCTTCACTAGCCTTGGATAATTGTTTTGAGAAGGAAGACTCAAGATGTTCCTTTTCTTTTTCTGCTTGGCTTGAGGAAGCTCTTATAACCGCTAACTCTAAAGTTAGAGCCGGCACCTGCGGCTCTAAGGTACTCCTGCTCTCTTGCAAATCTTCTATGTCAATTTGTGCACCCTCAAATTGTTCCTTCCAATTAATTGCCTCCAACTGAGAGTCACGTGCTACCTTTTCCAAGAGGGAAATTCTATTCATCATTTATGTGCCGATAAGATTGGCCTAAAAAAGAAGGGGAATAAGAATCTCAAAGATTAAATTTTTTGCAAAGTAAAGAAAGAAGAGAAGGAAAATACCTTCAAGGTAGCGTGCACAATATCGTTCATCAGGGTCAAGAAACTATGACTCTCCAGCTTTGCTTTTTCAATTGGCCTAATTAAAGGCTCCAGCCATACATCTGCCTGACCTGATTTCCTCAAGAGGCTGCTCTCAGCAGGAACTTCAATAACCACACTCCTCATAGCAACACTTCTAAAGAAACCACCTCAGTATGATGAACGATTGGAGGTGGAATTGCCAAAGGAGGAGCAATGGAAGAAGTAAGAACAGTCGAGATAGGAATAGTTGAGAAAGGAACAGAAATAGCTGGGGGTGGCAACGAAGGAATCATAAGCACAAGAGTTGAAAAAGAGGCTAGGGGTGTTTCATCCAAAACAGGCCCTAAACTTCCACTATCAAAACCGCTAACGAAAAGCCGTTCAAGGGACTCATGAGTATCACCAGGTTCAATATCATCGTCAGGAATTACCACTAGGGCTTCAGTAGGCTCGGTGAGAGAAATAGATTGGCAAGGGGATACATCAGCCTCATCATCAGAAACGACGCGTCTTCGAGCTCAAGGTCGTCTCACTAAAGAGCCCTCGTCATCCTTATCCTCTTTGGAACTTTCTTCTTCAACGGCTTTTCTCTTCGAAGAACCCAAAATTATTTCTTGTGCCCTTTCTAAAGAGATACGGGTTTCTGAAGAAGCACGAGAAGCTGCAACTGGCTCGGCAGTAACTCCTCGAGCAGCAAATCCTGATAAATAGATGGATTGAGGTTAGAGTCATAAAGATAAACATATGCATGAAAGATTAAACGAAATAAGAAGCTCTTACCATGAGTTTTTACTTTCCAACCAAAATGGTTAGAAAGTGTCTTCCAAGACCTCCCATCCATTGGTGCGGTCTTCAGTAATCTGTCTACCCAACCACAGAAATCGGGAACATCTCCCATAACTCCCATGGTTGTTAAAAAAACCATATCAGAAAGGTTGATAAACTTGAAGTAAAAAGGTACGAACATGATAAAAGACTTACGTGCAAAGTTCCACTTCTCAGGGAAGGAAACATTATCCTCACCCACTAAACTAGCAGTGGGGGCAGCAACAAACCGGGCATACCAGCCACGATCCTTATCATCCTCGGGACTTACTAAAACCCTCTTACTCCTGGCTACTAATGTAAAAACACCATTGTGAAAAAGCCTAGGGGTATAAAGATGAATTAAGTGAGGGAAGGTAAAGGGAACACCATCTGAATTGGTTAAATGCCTTAAACAGGCAACACCCCTCCATATGATTGGGCCAATTTGACCCAAACAAACATAAAAAAAGCGACAAAATCAAGAATGACTGGGTCAATAGCTGGTTTGAACCCTAATGTGAAAGGGTATGTATAAATAAAAGAAAACCCTATCAAGTAGGAAGTAATTCTCTGATTTGGGTTAGGAATAATAATAGGAAAATCATCGCTCCAATGGCAATCCTTATAAACTACATGAGCTAAAATTTCTATAATTTGAGTGGGGAAAGCATCAACACTATCTAAAGTAAGAACCTGATTCCTAAGAGATTCCCTGTCATGATAAAAAGACAACTCCGTAGGGACTATCTCTTCTACTAAAGGCTCACGTAATGATTTAGAATGTTCTTTACCCCTAGAAGAAGATTTTTGAGAAAGGGAACCTTTGGTTCTAGAAGAAGGACCAGAACCAGGAGATAAAGCAGAAGAGCCTCGTGCAGATCCTGAACTACGATGCATGCATCCCCTTCAGCCCCTACTAGGAGCATTAGGGAAGGTATCAATAATGGAAGCCCTTCTAGGGTTAGGGTTCGATGAAGACATAATGAAATAAGACGATATAAGGAAGAAACAAACAGAGATTTGAAAAATAAAGTGTTCAGTAAACTTTATGAAATAAAGATAAAGAGAGAAGTTATATTTATATTGATAATCAACCGTCAAAAGAAAAAATGCAATGATGGAAGGGCCATAATAATGATAACTGACACTTCGTGGACAGAGAAGCCGAAAAGAAAGCCTAGAAAAATATTGCAAAACTGCAGAACTAATAGGAAGAGGACACGTGTGAAATGCAATAAATGGAAGTGACAATTGAAGCGTCAATTCTGTCACAACATTAATGGTGACAAAAATTCCCGTTTTATTGAAATCCACTTCCCAAATATTCAATTGATGAATAAATGGCAAGTGTGGGGACTATTTGTATTGGAAAAAATTGAGTTTACATATTAAAGAAGTACGGAGATAACGTGTCATGACACGTAGGCTGGTCAAATAGTCAAAGTGTTATAATTAGCCAAGAGGCACGAGTGGAAACAGATGCGAGCAAAAGCAAAGGAAGAGGCACGAGTGATTATTCAAAGGATTCAGTGCTCGTACCTATTCAAGACATTTAAGTTCAATAATCAAGAAGAATCAAGGGAATGAATCTGGCAGCACACGAAGGTCCAAATACAGTATTTAATAAGCATAAAATGTTGAAAATATTAAAGAATCTGTCTAAAATATAATGATTATGTAACATAGCATTCAATGTCATTTATTAGCAATAATAACCTTATTATGAGAAAAGCAAGACACATACATCCCAAAATAGCTATAAAAGGGAGAGGATTGAACAGTTGTAGGGACGCAAAAGATCATCTGAATATATTTTGGTTTACTTGTTTTATTCGATTATATTCTGGCTATCCAACATACTTTCTTTTATACATTCTTGTGATTATCAGTAACTCGTGTTCTTCTAAATTATAGCTTTAGTCAAAATTCTATTTTTTTGGTTAAACACTACTGTCAAGAGGCTTCTTCTTTTGTCTATGAATTGAAATTAATCATAAATCTCGAAGCAATTGGTTGGCAACATTGAAAGGTGGAACCTGAGTTAACATCTCCTTCGTCGTCAGTCTTATGCGCATCACTTTCTCGAGCACTTATTTTTGTGTTTCAATTGCTTTGTTTAATGTCGTATTTATGAGATTCGACTATTTTCTTCTGTGGCTCTAGTTGCTTCAATGAGCAAACCCAATCTTTTTTCCTCTTTGGGTTTTTCTATTTTGACGGTTTTGGAGGCCCCATTACTCTCAAGCTGAGAACTTTTCAGTATTTCTATATCAATGTGGGAACTTCAGCCTCACCATGGTGGATTTCAAAGAAATGTTTACCCATAGGGCTAATGTCTAATTTTGGTTCTGTAATATCTTGTCAGAATTATTTTTTGAAACTTTACAACAGAAACGAACGGTGGTTTTTGTTGCTGAAAATATTCAGGTGGTGTTGTCATCGGCATATAGTGTTGAAACTAGGTGGCGAATAGTGTTTATGGATGATTGAATGAGAAGCTGAGGCGATGAAAATGGCATAATAAGTTGAGATGACGAGGAAGGGGCGGTCATTGTGTTCGTCAACGTATTTTTCGTTCAGAGGGAAAATATAGGATATAAAGAAGAGAGAAGAAGAAGAAAGAAAGAAGCATTTCACGCGCTCCACAGAAGGTGAGAATCACTTCATGTGCCATGTTAGCGGAAGGTGTTTAATGGGCCACTTTCCTTAGGGTTAAAGTGTTCAATAGGTATTGACCTTAGTTGAAGTGTCTAAATGAAAACTGAAGCTAACTTTGTGGGCTTGTCTATGTATTTGGCAAAAAATAAAAGAAGTTCGAAGCCATTGTTGCATTTGGATAGTGACAACAACACCAACCAAGTGGGATCCCACAAGTAGAGTTTGGGGAGGGTAACATGTATGCAGACCTTACCCTATCCTAGGGTAGAAAGACTGTTTCCGAAAGACCCTCGGCTCGAGAGGAAGAATATGAACAGTTAAATAACAACAAGGCCAGGAAAAAAATACCAGTAATGTAAGAACCAGAGAAAAACAAATGGGCGAAAGCAGCAGCAATAGCAACAAGCAGTAACACGATAGGGTACTAGAAAACCCAAGCAGAAGATAGTACTAAAACAACCCTAATACTAGCACTCTAAGAATCGAAGACAATGTACTAATCAGCTAGCCTTAATAAACCTGGAACAGATCAGAAAACACACTGCGACCTACTACCATTCTACCCTAATCTTTGAGCTTGTCCTCGTGAGCTGAAGTAGCGCCATGTCCTGCCTGATCACCTCTCAAAATACTTCTTAGACCGCTCTCTACCTCTTCTCCTACTAGCCAGGCTAACCATTCATACCTCCTCACCAGAATACCTAGGCTTCTCCTCGAAATTTTAACTTGAACAAATGGAGCATATTTGTTTCTTATTCTCTTGAATTACCCGTGCAAAGACATCTTGCTTTTTCTTGTTTGGAGTGTGAGCACGTGATTTTTGCCCTATATATGAATTATTCCCAAATTTCAAACAAAAAAGACTTTTCCTTATTTTTACAATTTTGGTGAATTTTGGTGTTATTTTCTGTTAATTATTTGCATTTTATTTGTGCATGTTAATTCATATGAAAATATAAAAATACATTTGGCATTTGCATTTAGGATTTAACTTCATATTTTAGGATTAGTTAGGGATTAATTTTTTTTAGAAAAAAATATAAAGAAAATAACAAAAATAGTCCACTTTTGTATTTTTAAATGTTAATTGTTGAATTTGTCATAAAATAGATGTTAAACAATTTTAGTTTCATTTTGGAAATAAATTAGGTTTCTATTTTAAATTTTGTATTTTTATAAAATCAGAAAATATAAATACAAAGTGAAATGAAAAATAAATAAAAGAAATACAAAATGAAAAAAGAAAACAAATAGAAAAGGGGGCTCGTCTTAAAAGACCCGAATTTGGGCCAAATGGTTGAGCCCAAAACAGAATTAACCTTCGAAAAACTCAGGCCCAACCCCAATACCCGGCCTGCCCCCTGGAATCCAAAACGACGCCGTTTGGACGTCATTTAATCTGGGCCATCAAATTTCCTTGATCCAACGGTCACAATTGGCTTTTGTCATTATAATAAAAATGTCCGGATTTTTTGTATAACCCTAAAAACATTTATCCCTTCCTCGAAACACCCATCTATATCACCGGTATAACACCGACGTATCTTCGCCGCCCTCCACCCTAACGACGCCGGCCAGAAATCGCCACCGCCGACGGAGGAGCTCCAAATGACCCCAAATTTACACCACCGGTTCGCCTCGTTCCCCTCTTTACATTCCCGCCATTGTTTCCCCTCGAATCTTACCGGAGCTTGTCGAATATCCGTTGAAAGTTTTCCGGCCAAGTCGTGACTTTGTCCAAACTAGCCCAAATTCATACTATATATTCCCCTGACCTCCCTCATCACTAATCCCTAACAAAAATCCCTCGAATCCGAGTGGAATGAAACGAATTCCAAATCTAGGGTTGATTGAAGTCGATGCCTGTTTGGGGAGATTTTGAAGTCGTTTGATGTTTGGTTGATGTTATATGCCAATTTCTTATGAAATAGGCAAATAACATCAACCGAAAATTAATCTCGACAAGGCGTCCGTATGAAGTCCAAATTCAGTAAGTGCCCTGGCTCAAGTTCGTTTCTGTTTCTTTTCTGCTTCTCTCATGATAGTATGAATCAATTACATGATGGTTTCATGTTTAGACAATTTTGAGCTTAGTTTTTAATTTCGTCATTCGTTTAAGTGTAGTCCCATTCAAATGTTGTAGGTCTAGTTCTGATTGGTCGTTCTTTAGTTGGATTGATTTGGTTCTCATAATTGTTAATCTCTAGGCAAGCTTCCATTGTTTTTAATTTTTGTTCTGAGTTTTTGTGTTCGGATTAAGTGTTGGTTTCTGATTATTTGTTTTGATTTGCTTTAAGTCTTTAATTTTGATTATCAGAATATATCTCGTTCAGCAAGTCCTTAATCAATCTCGTTTGGGTTGTGTTTAACTCCTATCTGTTCTTAGTTTTATTTGGTTTGTTACTAGCTATTTTAATTAGTTTAATTCAGTTTTAGTTTAGGTAATCAATAATTTGTTCGAGTGTTCTGTTAGAGATTGGTTATAGCTGATGGGGGTTAACTATAGTTAATTTCTAAATCAAATAAAGGGTTTGTTTGGTTTGGTATTTTCAGGGGGTTCAGGGTAGTTTAGGCAGGGAAAAGGGTAGTTTTATTAATAATAGTAATTCCAGAACTAAGGCAAGGGTAATACAGGCATTTTAAGGGTAGGAAAATCAAGATAGAACCCCCTAAGACTTTCTAGAAGGGGTTTTAAGTTGAAATTCACAAAAATAGGTGTACTAACTTGAGAAACAAGTCAGTAAGTTAGGAACTAGTTAGTTAAAACCTGAAATAAAAGAGGGGGGAAGTGTGAAAGGGTCTAGAAGCTTCCCCCCTGAAATTTGCCTATAAAAGGGCATGTTCATTACTTGATTGAGAAGTTTTTTCAGCCCCAAAATTCCCCCCAAAAATCCCTCTTCAAGTTTTAGATCTGATAATTCAAAATCTGAAATCAAAATCCACTTCTAGTTCTTAGTTAAAACAAAAATGCAGTAAAAAATCAACAAAAAGTACTGTTCCATTAGAGAATTCAAGTCAATTTTGATTTCTAATTGCTGATTTCCACTCTTCTAGTGCATGGAAATTTCAGATGTTCATTAGTGTGATTTTCGAGCAATTTTGAGTTGGTTAGAACTGGTTTTGGATAAATTTTGGGTTTCTGAAGTATTCTGTGCATTGTTTGGGTTTATTCAAGTGGGCTATGATGTTATACATCGATGTAGTTGATTTCTGGGTTCATTTTGGATAGTGTGGTACTGTTTGAGATTGATTTAAGCAATTCTGAATTGCTGTTCCTATATCTGGAGTATTTCGAGTCCATCTAGCTGTATTCCCAGTGATTTTTAGTTGATTGCTCGGATCTGCTTGGTTTCAATCGTTTTCTGGGTCGATCTATCAATTCTATTTGATTTGAAACATTTCTGCACTCTCTGGTTCATTTATGGGTTGGAACTGACTGTTTGATTGCTGCTTGAGTTTCAATTGCTTGGTTGTTGCTGACTTCTCTCAGTTCCTATCCCTTTTCTCATTTCCAGGTACACATTTGTGACTCTGTTGATGTAGACATGTTGAAACGTGAAATGAAATTGAGGCTGATTTGCTGATGTGGATGTGAGGTTTTAATAATTTTGTCTTATTTTAGATAGTTGTTTTTTTGTGATTGGAATGGACTATTAAATAGACTATTGAACTAATTAGGTATGTTTCCTGTATTTTGGCAATTTAGTTTGATTCAGCTGATGCTACTAGTGTAACGTAGAACTTCGATGGGCTTCCATGGGTAACTGGACTGTATAACTGTGGCTTCTCAGATTTGTAAGAGTTGAATGTGTTTCAGTAGGTTAGTTCAATAGTTCAGTTCCTAAGCACTGATTTGTGTTTTCAACAGCTGTAGAAACAAATTCAAAATGACTCTGTATTTTATGCAGTTGACTTCAATAAGTTTAGCTTATCTAATCATGTCCGTTGGAATTGGTTTTAAAAATAGTAGTTTGCATTAGTAATATTGTGGCCAAGTTCAAGCTTCTGTTTTAATTTCCAACGTTAGTGATATTTAGGAATTGAAATTCAACAGGTCGGTATCTAATTGACTTGGATACGTGTATATTGATTTCCTTTTGCAAATGTTTAAACAATTTGTCGGATTGCCATTCCAAGGATTTGATCCGTTGCTCCTTACGCTGTCCGATTTGGCTTGCCTGATTTGGGCTAACTTCAGGCCCAATGACTGTGGTTATAGGAAATTTAGGCCAACGTGCATAGTGTGGCTTGGGCTTTTTGGGCCCAAGATTGAAATTCCCTTCTTATTTCTATTGTTTGAACTCGAGGCCTGAAATTTGCAACATTGACTAATTAGGATTTTTTTTATTTTTTTATTATTATTATTAGAGACAAAGCCAAATAAAAAATCATAGCCACTTTAGAATTAACCTTTAAATAAAAAATAATGAGACGAGCCTCGCTAAATAAAAATACAAATTGCGGGGCCCTCAATAAATATTTATACTAAAAATACTTAGAAATTCGAGAGGGCCGTTTAGCGAATTTCACGGCCTTCCCCAAAGATAATAATGCGATAGTATCTTTAGGCACGCACTTTAAATAATTTTACCTTCTTAAATATGGGTGCACATTTATATGACCCAAATCCAAATCTCAACGAAGTCGAAATGTGCCCAAAATTGCGGGTGCACTGGTGCAACGTGGTTCAAAATGCATTTTCACGACGTTGCAATTCTTATTAAAATAAAAATAAAAGCGGGTTACTAATAAAAGGCACATAAGTTAGAACATATTTTTTTTTAAATCAGATAAAATCAAATACAACAGTTGAGCGACCGTGCTAGAACCACAGAATTCGGGAATGCCTAACACCTTCTCCCGGGTTAACAGAATTCCTTACTCGGAGTTCTGGTTCGCGGACTGTTAACAGAGTCATAGTTTCCTCAGTTCGGGATTCAACCGGTGACTTGGGACACCATTAATCTCCCAAGTGACGACTTTGAATATTAATAATAAATCTCGTTCCGATTGTCCTTTAAGTGAAAAAACTCCTTTATGCCCTTGCGGGTGTAGTGAGTGGAAAAAGGAGGTGTGACATGGAGTTCGAGAAATCCATAAGAGAAATACAAAAAGGGTCCAAGTCCTAGAAAAGGAAATAACTAAAATTATGTAACTCATTGGATGAGTCCTTTATACTATACTCTATTTGTTTCATTTCATACTATAGTATTATTATTTGGAGAATCAAGTAATTTTTTTCTTGAATACAACTTTTTCGTATGTACATAATTTAAATGTTTTTAATTGTAAAATATTAGAATTTATATCTCTTTTTATGTAGTTTATAATTGTGTATATTTTGTTTAAAATACGAAATAAACCTCGAAATTGAGATACAAAATTAAATTAAAAAAATTGACCCTTATACGTTGAACCTCTTTACGCCAAAGTAGTATATAGAGGTGCAATGTATCTGTTCACATAGAAAATAAGAATAAAAGATAGTACTTATAAAATGTTAATCACCCTTGTTGAATTTCTGATAGATATTACTTTTCCAAATAAGTGCGAAAATTTAGGCATTGTAAAAATGAGTTCTTTCTTTCTAATATCCCAAAAATGAAAGCATGCATTTCCCTTTCCCATCCCTATTTTCTTAGAAAAAGAATTATGATAATTTCAATTATGAATAACTTCACAATTGTCCCAGTGGCCACAAGTGAAATTCCATAAGATTGGACAAAGAAAGAGAATTAGGAGAACTACAGACATAATCGCTCTCAAAAATATAACCGCACTCAAAAATATAACCGGCAGTATATATATATATATATATATATATATATATATATATATATATATATATATATATATATATATACGTATTTAGTTAGTGAATATAATCATTTATTGCCGAGTGGTTAATATGTAATTTGCCCAAAAGTATTCTCACATGGTTAATTTTGACTAGATACATCGTAGACATGTGATTTTTTACCCTCCCCAAGATTTTTCATATTTTAACATGTAAATATTTAGTTTAGGCCTAATATCGCTATTTTAATTAGTTTTGACCCTTTTACCTTATTTTTTCACAAGAAATAAAGATTACAAAAAAATAGGTTTGTTTTAAACGGTTAGTATTATTTTAATAGTTGTTTTCTTAAGTAAGATTAAATAGTATTTTTAATAGTTATCTTGTTTGCTATATTATTTTTACATACAAAAAGGAGGAGGGGATAGAATTAATTTTTTGGACTAATTTAATCTTGCTTGTAGCCCAATTAAACCAATCTCGTAGCCCATTAACTCAAAAGCCCAAACCTAGACACCCCATTTACCATAGGAATTTTTACATTCCTATTCCATATAGGAAACTATATTACCATCAATGTTTAAGGTTTGAGTTAATTACATTTAGTATACCTAATTATCAATTCTATACCATAATGTGTTTTAACTGTACAATTAATGTACCGTATATCACTCTTTAATTAACCATACCGTATATTCCTCCAAATCTCAACCCCCGCCCCCTCCCTCCACGTTTCTCTCTCCCAAACCCACCCACGCACGTTAATGAATTTGAATATGAATATCATCAAATCATCCACTTCTTCAAACAACAAGAGCACAAAACCAAGAAAGAATTGCAGCAATATAAGTAGTACTCAAAATGCAGAGAAACAACAGAACAATTGTAGATACTTAGGCCTAAGGAGAAGGCCATGGGGTAGATATGCTACGGAGATAAGAGATCCGAATACGAAAGAATTCAAATTTGAATTTACAAAAATCATTATTTGTTTTGACTGGGTGTTGTTGTAAATAATTGAAAATATGTTTTGGAGTTTATATCTCAATTTTGAGTGGTTTTGGTGAAGATTTAGACTTGGTTTTGGCTGAATTTCAGATTGAAACTCGAAGAAGAAGAAGAAAACATATTGCAGAAATTGTAGAGAAATTGTAGATAAATTGTAGAAAATTGTAGATAAATTGAAGATTATTTTTTTCAGAAGATTTGTAGAAGTTTTAGTCGTTTTTGATTTGTGAAAACAGAAAACAAAGCATCTACAATTAGAAAATAAATAATCTACAATTCATCTACAAAATATCTAGAAACTGGGTACATTGAATTTTTATATCCCAATAGCATAATTGTGATTTTTTATATAATTGTGCTTTTTCAGAAGATCTGTAGAATTTTTAGCCGTTTTTTATTTGTGAAAACAGAAAATAAAGCATCTACAATCAAAATACGAATAATCTACAATTTATCTATAATTTCTGCAATATTTCTTCTTCTTCTTCTTCTTCTTCTTCTTCTTCTTCTTCTTCTTCTTCTTCTTCGAGATTCAATATGAAATTCAGTCAAAACCAAGTCTAATCTTCACCAAAACCCCTCATAACTGAGATATAAACTCCAAACCATATTTCCGGTTATTTTCAACAACAACCAATCCAAACAAATAATAATTTTTGAAAACCCAAATTTGAATTCAAAACTTTCAAGCTTTTTAATGGTTGTCAATGGTGGAAAATATCTGGAAGAATATTTACTTTCATAATTGTAGCGCGCCTAAATAGGAATATCTGAAAGAATATTTAGTTCCAGATTTGTAGTGCGCCTCATTAGGAAGGAATCAACTCCTAATAATTGGTATTTAATGAATGGTATATATTTTGTAGAATAACTATGAACATAGCGGGTAAATATGAAACTATGAACATTTTTAATAATAAGGTTTCATATATGGTATAGGAATAACAAAAGTCTCTTTACCATAATATACAAGAAAAAATCAAAAAAAAACCTACACCTAGACATTTTGGAAAAAGTCGTTCTCTTTCATGGACACAAGACCAAAACCCTAGGGGAAACCTTCTTCTTCTTCTGAACATCAGCGACAGAACTCTACGCCCCCTTTAAGCCGCTAACTCCAAAACGAGCTCCATCAACAACCATCTTCTCCACGCCACAAGCAACCATCCAGCCGTTACCCTCACCAAAAACAACACCCTGAACCTCATCTTCGAGAACAAACAAGACAACCCCATCTCCCAGTAGAAAATGCCCGATCTCCAAAAGCTTCGGTTATTCATGCTTCTTCATCTGCAATCGTAGAAGCTTGAGGAACCAAAAAGAGAAGGCTGCCATCTCCGACGAGACCTCCATCGCGGCCACCTGAGCTCGTCGCAAACCAGCACCAAAATCCGTCGAATCAGCTCAAAAAAAACTCAGTTGAAACGCAGCAGACTCCAGCCCCAAAACTTCATCAAAAATCAGTCAAAACG
Organism: Nicotiana glauca; assembly: GCA_026770625.1. NCBI lineage: Eukaryota > Viridiplantae > Streptophyta > Magnoliopsida > Solanales > Solanaceae > Nicotiana > Nicotiana glauca. Next base: position 14,292 of record MU757964.1, read on the forward strand.
CAGCCGAAGACTTGTCCGAAATAGCTCTCGAATCGCAGCTAAAATCTGCTGCAACAACACCCAGAACGCCACCATAGATTCGAGTCGAGTTGACGAGCTGTCCATTTGCAAATTCGAGGTTCCGTTCGACATGCGGTCTGTTGGTCTTGTTTGAATTCGATCGTTGTTAGCCGCGCAATCCCATCTGTTGTAGTTGCTGGAATTTTTTCGACATTTGAAAACTTATTGAGGTTCACTCTGACCCTTCTCTGTTGCTTCCGTGCTTCGGTACATTTTTCTTGTTGAATGTTGAATTCCTTGTTGGCTTGTTTTGTTTTACGATTTATTTACCTTTGTGATGACCCGGCCCGTTGTCACGTGAGTTACCACCCCATTTCCCATATATTATGTTGCTCTATGTTTCAATGTCAGTATTTAAGTTGATCGGATAGAATTGAATTGGTTTTAACTGGAAATGAGGCACTTAGCCTCTTAGAAGAAAGCTTGTTT
>MU757966.1:1320-17246 GCA_026770625.1 Nicotiana glauca
GATAAGTTCCTTCCCCATCAAAATTTGACAGTTCGAACTCGCTCGAACTAGGACTCAGGCTAAGTGTCTTCGCCATCAAAATTTTACTGTTCAACCTCGCTAGAACTGAGAATCAGGCTAAGTGCCTTCGCTATCAAAATTTGACAATTGGACCTCGCTCGAACTAGGACTTAAGCTAAGTGCCTTCTCCATCAAAGTTTGACAGTTCGACCACGCTCGAACTGGTAACCAGGCTAAGTGCCTTCGCCTTCAAAGTTTGACAGATCGACCTCGCTCGAACTGGGACTTAAGCTAAGTGCCTTCACCATCAAAGCTTGACAGTTCAACCTCGCTTGAATTGGGACTCCGGCTAAGTGCCGTCGCCATCAAAATTTGACAGTTCGACCTCGCTTGAACTGGGACTCAGGCTAAGTGCCTTCGCCATAAAAGTTTGATAGTTCGACCTCGCTCGAACTGGGACTTAAGCTAAGTGCCTTCACCATCAAAGCTTGACAGTTCAACCTCGCTTGAATTGGGACTCCGGCTAAGTGCCGTCGCCATCAAAATTTGACAGTTCGACCTCGCTTGAACTGGGACTCAGGCTAAGTGCCTTCGCCATAAAAGTTTGATAGTTCGACCTCGCTCGAACTGGGACTTAAGCTAAGTGCCTTCACCATCAAAGCTTGACAGTTCAACCTCGCTTGAATTGGGACTCCGGCTAAGTGCCGTCGCCATCAAAATTTGACAGTTCGACCTCGCTTGAACTGGGACTCAGGCTAAGTGCCTTCGCCATAAAAGTTTGATAGTTCGACCTCGCTCGAACTGGGACTTAAGCTAAGTGCCTTCACCATCAAAGCTTGACAGTTCAACCTCGCTTGAATTGGGACTCCGGCTAAGTGCCGTCGCCATCAAAATTTGACAGTTCGACCTCGCTTGAACTGGGACTCAGGCTAAGTGCCTTCGCCATAAAAGTTTGATAGTTCGACCTCGCTCGAACTGGGACTTAAGCTAAGTGCCTTCACCATCAAAGCTTGACAGTTCAACCTCGCTTGAATTGGGACTCCGGCTAAGTGCCGTCGCCATCAAAATTTGACAGTTCGACCTCGCTTGAACTGGGACTCAGGCTAAGTGCCTTCGCCATAAAAGTTTGATAGTTCGACCTCGCTCGAACTGGGACTTAAGCTAAGTGCCTTCACCATCAAAGCTTGACAGTTCAACCTCGCTTGAATTGGGACTCCGGCTAAGTGCCGTCGCCATCAAAATTTGACAGTTCGACCTCGCTTGAACTGGGACTCAGGCTAAGTGCCTTCGCCATAAAAGTTTGATAGTTCGACCTCGCTCGAACTGGGACTTAAGCTAAGTGCCTTCACCATCAAAGCTTGACAGTTCAACCTCGCTTGAATTGGGACTCCGGCTAAGTGCCGTCGCCATCAAAATTTGACAGTTCGACCTCGCTTGAACTGGGACTCAGGCTAAGTGCCTTCGCCATAAAAGTTTGATAGTTCGACCTCGCTCGAACTGGGACTTAAGCTAAGTGCCTTCACCATCAAAGCTTGACAGTTCAACCTCGCTTGAATTGGGACTCCGGCTAAGTGCCGTCGCCATCAAAATTTGACAGTTCGACCTCGCTTGAACTGGGACTCAGGCTAAGTGCCTTCGCCATAAAAGTTTGATAGTTCGACCTCGCTCGAACTGGGACTTAAGCTAAGTGCCTTCACCATCAAAGCTTGACAGTTCAACCTCGCTTGAATTGGGACTCCGGCTAAGTGCCGTCGCCATCAAAATTTGACAGTTCGACCTCGCTTGAACTGGGACTCAGGCTAAGTGCCTTCGCCATAAAAGTTTGATAGTTCGACCTCGCTCGAACTGGGACTTAAGCTAAGTGCCTTCACCATCAAAGCTTGACAGTTCAACCTCGCTTGAATTGGGACTCCGGCTAAGTGCCGTCGCCATCAAAATTTGACAGTTCGACCTCGCTTGAACTGGGACTCAGGCTAAGTGCCTTCGCCATAAAAGTTTGATAGTTCGACCTCGCTCGAACTGGGACTTAAGCTAAGTGCCTTCACCATCAAAGCTTGACAGTTCAACCTCGCTTGAATTGGGACTCCGGCTAAGTGCCGTCGCCATCAAAATTTGACAGTTCGACCTCGCTTGAACTGGGACTCAGGCTAAGTGCCTTCGCCATAAAAGTTTGATAGTTCGACCTCGCTCGAACTGGGACTTAAGCTAAGTGCCTTCACCATCAAAGCTTGACAGTTCAACCTCGCTTGAATTGGGACTCCGGCTAAGTGCCGTCGCCATCAAAATTTGACAGTTCGACCTCGCTTGAACTGGGACTCAGGCTAAGTGCCTTCGCCATAAAAGTTTGATAGTTCGACCTCGCTCGAACTGGGACTTAAGCTAAGTGCCTTCACCATCAAAGCTTGACAGTTCAACCTCGCTTGAATTGGGACTCCGGCTAAGTGCCGTCGCCATCAAAATTTGACAGTTCGACCTCGCTTGAACTGGGACTCAGGCTAAGTGCCTTCGCCATAAAAGTTTGATAGTTCGACCTCGCTCGAACTGGGACTTAAGCTAAGTGCCTTCACCATCAAAGCTTGACAGTTCAACCTCGCTTGAATTGGGACTCCGGCTAAGTGCCGTCGCCATCAAAATTTGACAGTTCGACCTCGCTTGAACTGGGACTCAGGCTAAGTGCCTTCGCCATAAAAGTTTGATAGTTCGACCTCGCTCGAACTGGGACTTAAGCTAAGTGCCTTCACCATCAAAGCTTGACAGTTCAACCTCGCTTGAATTGGGACTCCGGCTAAGTGCCGTCGCCATCAAAATTTGACAGTTCGACCTCGCTTGAACTGGGACTCAGGCTAAGTGCCTTCGCCATAAAAGTTTGATAGTTCGACCTCGCTCGAACTGGGACTTAAGCTAAGTGCCTTCACCATCAAAGCTTGACAGTTCAACCTCGCTTGAATTGGGACTCCGGCTAAGTGCCGTCGCCATCAAAATTTGACAGTTCGACCTCGCTTGAACTGGGACTCAGGCTAAGTGCCTTCGCCATAAAAGTTTGATAGTTCGACCTCGCTCGAACTGGGACTTAAGCTAAGTGCCTTCACCATCAAAGCTTGACAGTTCAACCTCGCTTGAATTGGGACTCCGGCTAAGTGCCGTCGCCATCAAAATTTGACAGTTCGACCTCGCTTGAACTGGGACTCAGGCTAAGTGCCTTCGCCATAAAAGTTTGATAGTTCGACCTCGCTCGAACTGGGACTTAAGCTAAGTGCCTTCACCATCAAAGCTTGACAGTTCAACCTCGCTTGAATTGGGACTCCGGCTAAGTGCCGTCGCCATCAAAATTTGACAGTTCGACCTCGCTTGAACTGGGACTCAGGCTAAGTGCCTTCGCCATAAAAGTTTGATAGTTCGACCTCGCTCGAACTGGGACTTAAGCTAAGTGCCTTCACCATCAAAGCTTGACAGTTCAACCTCGCTTGAACTGGGACTCCGGCTAAGTACCTTCGCCATCAAAATTTAACAGTTCGACCTCTCTCGAATAGGGACAAAGGATAAGTTCCTTCCCCATCAAAATTTGACATATCGACCTTGCTTGAACTAGGACTCAGGCTAAGTGTCTTCGCCATCAAAATTTGACTGTTCAACCTCGCTAGAACAGGGAATCAGGCTAAGTGCCTTCGCTATCAAAATTTGACAGTTGGACCTCGCTCGAACTAGGAGTCAGGCTAAGTGCCTTCGCCATAAAAGTTTGATAGTTCGACCTCGCTCGAACTGGGACTCAAGCTAAGTGCCTTCGCCATCAAAGTTTGACAGTTCGACATCGCTCGAACTGGTACCCAGGCTAAGTCCATTCGCTATCAAAGTTTGACAGTTCGACCTCGTACGAACTGGGACTCAGGCTAAGTGCCTTCGCCATCAAAGTTTGATAGTTCGACCTTGCTTGAACTGGGACTCAGGCTAAGTGCCTTCGCCATCAAAATTTGACAATTCGACCTCGCTCGAATAGGGACTCGGGATAAGAGCCTTCCCCATCAAAATTTGACAGTTAAACCTCGCTCGAACTTGGATTTAGGCTAAGTGTCTTCGCCATCAAAATTTGACAGTTCAACCTCGCTCGAACTGGGAATCAGGCTAAGTGCCTTCACCATCAAAATTTGACAGTTGGACCTCGCTCGAACTAGGACTCAAGCTAAGTGCCTACTCCATCAAAGTTTGACAGTTCGACTTTGCTCGAACTCCAACTCAGGCTTAGTGCCTTCACCATCAAAATTTGATAGTTTGACCTTGCTTGAACTGGGACTCAGGCTAAGTACCATCGCCATAAAAGTTTAATAGTTCGACCTCGCTTGAACTGGGACTGAAGCTAAGTGCCTTCCCCATCAAAGTTTGACAGTTCGACATCGCTCGAACTGGTACCCAGGCTAAGTACATTCGCTATCAAAGATTGACAGTTCAACCTCGTACGAACTGGGACTCAGGCTAAGTGCCTTCGCTATCAAAGTTTGACAGTTCGACCTTGCTTGAACTGGGACTCAGGCTAAGTGCCTTCGCCATCAAAATTTGAATATTCGACCTCGCTCGAATAGGGACTCGGGATAAGAGCCTTCCCCATCAAAATTTGACAGTTCAACCTCGCTCGAACTTGGATTTAGGCTAAGTGTCTTCGCCATCAAAATTTGACAGTTCAACCTCGCTCGAACTGGGAATCAGGCTAAGTGCCTTCACCATCAAAATTTGACAGTTGGACCTCGCTCGAACTGGGACTCAAGCTAAGTGCCTACTCCATCAAAGTTTGATAGTTCGACTTTGCTCGAACTCCAACTCAGGCTTAGTGCCTTCACCATCAAAATTTGATAGTTCGACCTTGCTTGAACTGGGACTCAGGCTAAGAGCCATCGCCATAGAAGTTTGATAGTTCGACCTCGCTCGAACTGGGACTCAAGCTAAGTGCCTTCGCCATCAAAATTTGACAGTTCAACCTCGCTCGAACTGGGAATCAGGCTAAGTTACTTCGCCATCATAATTTTACAGTTGGACTTCGCTCGAACTGGGACTCAAGCTAAGTGCCTTCTCCATCAAAGTTTTGCAGTTCGACCTTGCTCGAACTCCAAATCAGGCTTTGTGCCTTCACCATCAAAATTTGACAGTTCGACCTCGCTTGAACTAAGACTCAGGCTAAGTACCATCGCCATAAAAGTTTGATAGTTCGACCTCGCTCGAACTGGGACTCAAGCTAAGTGCCTTCGCCATCAAAGTTTGACAGTTCGACCTCGCTCGAACTGAGATAGAGGCTAAGTGCCTTCGCCATTAAAGTTTGACAATTCGACCTCGCTCGAACTGGTAACCATGCTAAGTGCCTTCGCCGTCAAAGTTTGACAATTCGACCTTGCTCGAACTAGGACTCAGGCTAAGTTCCTTCGCCATCAAAGTTTGACATATCGACCTCACTTGAACTGGGACTCAGGCAAAGTGCCTTCGCCATCTAAATTTAACAGTTCGACCTCGCTCGAATAGGGACTCAGGAAAAGTGCCTTCCCCATCAAAATTTGAAAGTTCGACCTCGCTCGAACTAGGACTCAGGCTAAGTGTCTTCGCCATCAAAATTTGACAGTTCAACCTCGCTCGAATTAGGAATCAGGCTAAGTGCCTTCCCCATCAAAATTTTACAGTTGGACCTCGCTCGAACTTGGACTCAAGCTAAGTGCCTTCACCATCAAAATTTGACAGTTCAACCTCTCTCGAACTGGGAATCAGGCTAAGTGCCTTCCCCATCAAAATTTGACAGTTGGACCTCGCTCGAACTGGGACTCAAGCTAAGTGCCTTCTCCATCAAAGTTTGACAGTTTGACCTTGCTCGATCTCCAACTCAGGATTAGTGCCTTCACCATCAAAATTTGACAGTTCGACCTCGCTTGAACTGGGACTCAGGCTAAGTACCATCGCCATAAAAGTTTGATAGTTCGACCTCGCTCGAACTGGGACTCAAGCTTAGTGCCTTCGCCATCAAAGTATGACAGTTCAACCTCGCTTAATTTGGGACTCAGGCTGAGTGCCATCGCCATCAAAATTGTCAATTCGACCTCGCTCGAACTGGGACTCAAGCTAAGTGCCTTTCCCATCAAAATTTGACAGTTCGACCTTCCTCGAACTAGGACTTAGGCTAAGTGCCTTCGCCATCAAAATTTGAAAGTTTTATCTTGCTCGAACTGGGACACAGGCTAATTGCCTTCGCCATCAAAGTTTGACAGTTCGGCATCGCTCGAACTGCTACCCAGGCTAAGTGCCTTCGCCATCAAAGTTTGACAGTTCGACCTCGCACGAACTGGGACTCAGGCTAAGTGCCTTCGCCATCAAAGTTTGACAGTTCGACCTCGCTTGAAATGGGACTCAGGCTAAGTGCCTTCGCCATCAAAATTTGGCAGTTCGACCTCGCTGGAATAAGGACTCAGGATAAGTGCCTTCCCCATCAAAATTTGACAGTTCGACCTCGCTCGAACTAGGACTCAGGCTAAGTGTCTTCCCCATCAAAATTTGACAGTTCAACCTCGCTCGAACTGGGAATCAGGCTAAGTGCCTTCCCCATCTAAATTTGACAGTTGGACCGCGCTCGAATTCGGACTCAAGCTAAGTGCCTTCTCCATCAAAGTTTGACAGTTCGACCTTGTTCCATCTCCAACTCAGGAATAGTGCCTTCACCATCAAAATTTGACAGTTCGACCTCGCTTGAACTGGGACTCAAGCTAAGTACCATCGCCATAAAAGTTTGATAGTTCGACCTCGCTCAAACTGGGACTCAAGCTTAGTGCCTTCGCCATCAAAGTTTGACAGTTCAACCTCGCTTGAACTAGGACTCAGGCTAAGTTCCATCGCCATCAAAATTGTCAGTTCGACCTCGCTCGAACTGGGACTCAAGCTAAGTGCCTTTCCCATCAAAATTTGACAGTTCGACCTCCCTCGAACTAGGACTCAGGCTAAGTGCCTTTGCCATCAAAATTTAAAAGTTTGATCTTGCTCGAACTGGGACACAGGCTAATTGCCTTCGATATCAAAGTTTGACAGTTCGACATCGCTCGAACTGGTACCCAGGCTAAGTGCCTTTGCCATCAAAGTTTGACAGTTCGACCTCGCACGAACTAGGACTCAGGCTAAGTGCCTTCGCCATCAAAGTTTGACAGTTCGACCTCGTTTGAACTGGGACTCAGGCTAAGTGCCTTCGCCATCAAAATTTGACAGTTCGACCTCGCTCGAATAGGGACTCAGGATAAGTTCCTTCCCCATCAAAATTTGACAAATTGACCTCACTCAAACTAGGACTCAGGCTAAGTGTCTTCGCCATCGAAATTTGACAGTTCAACCTCGCTCGATCTGGGAATCAGGCTAAGTGACTTCCCCATCAAAATTTGACAGTTGGACCTTGCTCGTACTGGGACTCAAGCTAAGTGCCTTCTCCATCAAAGTTTGACAGTTCGACCTTTCTCGAACTCCAACTCAGGCTTTGTGCCTTCACTATCAAAATTTGACAGTTCGACCTCGCTTGAACTAAGACTCAGGCTAAGTACCATCGCCATAAAAGTTTGATAGTTCGACCTCACTCGAACTGGGACTCAAGCTAAGTGCCTTCGCCATCAAAGTTTGACAGTTCGACCTCGCTCGAACTGAGACAGAGGCTAAGTGCCTTCGCCATTAAAGTTTGACTATTCGACCTCGCTCGAACTGGTACCCAGGCTAAGTGCCTTCACCGTCAAAGTTTGACAGTTCGACCTCGCTCAAACTGGGACTCAGGCTAAGTTCCTTCGCCATCAAAGTTTGACAGTTCGACCTCACTTGAACTGGGACTTAGGCAAAGTGCCTTCGCCATCAAAACTTAACAGTTCGACCTCGCTCGAATAGGGACTCAGGAAAAGTGCCTTCCCCATCAAAATTTGACAGTTCGACCTCGCTCGAACTAGGACTCAGGCTAAGTGTCTTCGCCATCAAAATTTGACAGTTCGACCTCGCTTGAACTGGGACTCAGGCTAAGTACCATAGCCATAAAAGTTTGATAGTTCGACCTCGCTCGAACTAGGACTCAAGCTAAGTGCCTTCGCCATCAAAGTTTGACAGTTCAACCTCGCTCGAACTAGACACATGCTAAGGGCCTTCGCCATCAAAGTTTGACAATTCGACCTTACTCGAACTAGTACCCAGGCTAAGTGCCTTCACCATCAAAGTTTGACAGTTTGACCTCGCTCGAACTGGGACTGAGGCTAAGTTCCTTCGCCATCAAAGTTTGATAGTTCGACATCACTTGAACTGGGACTCAGGCAAAGTGCCTTCGGCATCAAAATTTAACAGCTCGACCTCGCTCGAATAGGGACTCAGGATAAGTGCCTTCCCCATCTAAATTTGACAGTTTGACATCGCTCGAACTACGACTCAGGCTAAGTGTCTTCTCCATCAAAATTTGACAGTTCAACCTCGCTCGAACTGGGAATGAGGCTAAGTGCCTTCGCCATCAAAATTTGACAGTTGGACCCCGCTCGAACTCCAACTCAGGCTTAGTGCCTTCACCATCAATGTTTGACAGTTCGACCTTGCTCGAACTCCAACTCAGGCTTAGTGCCTTCACCGTCAAAATTTGACAGTTCGACCTCGCTTGAACTAGGACTCAGGCTAAGTGCCTTCGCCATAAAAGTTTGATAGTTCCACCTCGCTCGAACTGGGACTCAATCTAATTGCCTTCGCCATCAAAGTTTGACAGTTCGACCTCGCTCGAACTGGGACTCAGGCTAAGTGCCTTCGCCATCAAAATTTGAAAGTTCGACCTCGCTCGAACAGGGACTCAGGCTAAGTGCCTTCGCCACTAAAATTTGAAAGTTCGACCTCGCTCGACCTGGGACTCGGGCTAAGTGCCTTCCCAATCAAAGTATGACAATTCAACCTCGCTCGAACTGGGACTCAGGCTAAGTGCATTCGCCATCAAAATTTGATAGTTCGACCTCGCTCGAATTGGGACTCAGGCTAAGTGCGTTCCCCATCAAAATTTGACAATTCGACCTTGCTCGAACTGGGACTCAGGCTAAGTGCCTTCGCTATATAAGTTTGACAGTTCAACCTCGCTCGAACTGGGTCTCAGGCTAAGTGCCTTCGCCATCAAATTTTGACAGTTCGACCTCGCTCGAACTGAACTCAGGCTAAGTTCCTTCTCCATCAAAATTTAACAATTCGACCTCGCTCGAACTGGGAATCAGGCTAAGTGCCTTCGCCATCAAAGTTTGACAATTCGACCATGCTCGAACTCCAACTCAGGCTTAGTGACTTCACCATCAAAATTTGATAGTTCGACCTCGCTTGAACTGTGACTCAGGCTAAGTGCCTCCGCCATAAAAGTTCGATAGTTCGAGCTCGCTCGAACTGGGATTCAGGCTAAGTGCCTTCGCCATAAAAGTTTGACAGTTCAACCTCGCTCGAACTGGGTCTCAGGCTAAGTTCCTTCACCATCAAAGTTTGACAGTTCAACCTCGCTCGAACTGGACTCAGGCTAAGTGCCTTTGCCATCAAAATTTGACAGTTTGACCTCGCTCGAACTGGGACTCAGGCTAAGTGCCTTCGCTATCAAAGTTTAACAGTTCGACCATGCTCGAACTCCAACTCACGCTTAGTGCCTTCACCTTCAAAATTTAACTGTTCGACCTCGCTTGAACTGGGACTCAGGCTAAGTGCCTTCGCCATAAAAGTTTGATAGTTCAACCTCGCTCGAACTGGGACTCAAGCTAAGTGCCTTCTCCATCAAAGTTTGACAGTTCGACCTCGCTCGAACTGGGACTCAGGCTAAGTTGCTTCGCCAAAAAAATTTGATAGTTCGACCTCGCTCGAACTGGGACTCAGGCTAAGTGCCTTTCCCATAAAAATTTGACAATTCGACCTCGCTCGAGCTTGGACTCAGGCTAAGTGCCTTCGCCAACAATCATTGATAGTTCGGCCTCGCTCGAACTGGGACTCAAGCTAAGTGCCTTTGCCATCAAAATTTGACAGTTCGACCTCGCTCGAACTGGGACTCAAGCTAAGTGCCTTCGCCATCAAAGTTTGACAGTTCAACCTCGCTCGAACTGGGACTCAGGTTAACTGCGTTCCCCATCAAAATTTGACAGTTCGACCTCGCTCGAACTAGGACTCAGGCTAAGTGCGTTCCCCATCAAAATTTGACAATTCGACCTTGCTCGAACTGGGACTCAGGCTAAGTGCCTTCCCCATCAAAATTTGTCAGTTCGACCTCGCTCGAACTGGTACCCAGGCTAAGTGCCTTCGCCATCAAAGTTTGACAGTTCGATCTCGCTCGAACTGGGTCTCATGCTAAGTTCCTTCGCCATCAAAGTTTGACAGTTCAACATCGCTCGAACTGGACTCAAGCTAAGTGCCTTCGCCATCAAAATTTGACAGTTCGACCTCGCTCGAACTGGGACTCAGGCTAAGTGCCTTCACCATCAAAATTTAACAGTTCGACCTCTCTCGAACTGGGACTCAGGCTAAGTGCCTTCGCCAACAAAATTTGACATTTTGATCTCGCTCGAATTAGGACTCAGGCTAACTTCCTTCACCATCAAAATTTGACAGTTCCACCTCGCTCGAACTGGGACTCAGGCTAAGTGCCTTAGCCATCAATGTTTGACAGTTCGACCGCGCTGGAACTAGGACTCAGGCTAAGTTCCTTTGCCATCAAAGTTTGACAGTTCGATCTCCCTCGAATTGGGAATCAGGCTAAGTGCCTTCGCCATCACTGTTTGAAAGTTTGACATCGCTCGAACCGGGACTCAGGCTAAGTGCCTTCGCTATCAAAATTTGACAGTTCGACCTCGTTCGAACTGGGACTCAGGCTAAGTGCCTTTGCCATAAAATTTGACAGTTCGACCTCGCACGAACTGGGACTCAGGCTAAGTGCCTTCGCCTTCAAAATTTGACAGTTCGACCTCGCTCGAACTGGGACTCGGGCTAAGTGCCTTCCCCATCAAAATTTGACAGTTCGACCTCGCTCGAATTAGGACTCAGGCTAAGTGCCTTCGCCATCAAAGTTTGACAGTTCGACCTAACTCGAACTGGGACTCAAGCTAAGTGCCTTCGCCATCAAAATTTGACAATTCGACCTCGCTCGAACTGGCACTCAGGCTAAGTGCCTTCGCCATCAAAGTTTGACAGTTCGGCCACGCTCGAACTGGGACTCAGGCTAAGGGCCTTCGCCATCAAAATGTGACAGTTCGACCTCTTGAATTGGGACTCAGGCTAAGTGCCCTCCCCATCAATATTTGATAGTTCGACCTCCTCGAGCTGGGAATCAGGCTAAGTGCCTTCGCCATCAATGTTTGACAGTTCGACCTCGCTCGAACTGGACTCAGGCTAAGTGCCTTTGCCATCAAAATTTGACAGTTCGACCTCGCTCGAACAAGGACTCAGGCTAAGTGCCTTCGCTATCAAAGTTTGACAGTTCGACCTTGCTCGAACTCCAACTCACGCTTAGTGCCTTCACCTTTAAAATTTGACAGTTCGACCTTGCTTGAACCGGGACTCAGGATAAGTGCATTCGCCATAAAAGTTTGATAGTTCGACCTCGCTCGAACTGGGACTAAAGCTAAGTGCCTTCTCCATCAAAGTTTGACAGTTCGACATCGCTCGAACTGGGACTCAGGCTAAGTTCCTTCGCCATAAAAATTTGACAGTTCGACCTCGCTCGAACGGGGACTCAGGCTAAGTGCCTTTCCCATCAAAATTTGACAATTCGAACTCGCTCGAGCTTGGACTCAAGCTAAGTGCCTTCGCCATCAAAGTTTGACAGTCCAACCTTGCTCGAACTGGGACTCAAGCTAAGTGCCTTCGCCATCAAAGTTTGACAGTCCAACCTTGCTCGAACTGGGACTCAAGCTAAGTGCCTTCGCCATCAAAGTTTGACAGTCCAACCTTGCTCGAACTGGGACTCAAGCTAAGTGCCTTCGCCATCAAAGTTTGACAGTCCAACCTTGCTCGAACTGGGACTCAAGCTAAGTGCCTTCGCCATCAAAGTTTGACAGTCCAACCTTGCTCGAACTGGGACTCAAGCTAAGTGCCTTCGCCATCAAAGTTTGACAGTCCAACCTTGCTCGAACTGGGACTCAAGCTAAGTGCCTTCGCCATCAAAGTTTGACAGTCCAACCTTGCTCGAACTGGGACTCAAGCTAAGTGCCTTCGCCATCAAAGTTTGACAGTCCAACCTTGCTCGAACTGGGACTCAAGCTAAGTGCCTTCGCCATCAAAGTTTGACAGTCCAACCTTGCTCGAACTGGGACTCAAGCTAAGTGCCTTCGCCATCAAAGTTTGACAGTCCAACCTTGCTCGAACTGGGACTCAAGCTAAGTGCCTTCGCCATCAAAGTTTGACAGTCCAACCTTGCTCGAACTGGGACTCAAGCTAAGTGCCTTCGCCATCAAAGTTTGACAGTCCAACCTTGCTCGAACTGGGACTCAAGCTAAGTGCCTTCGCCATCAAAGTTTGACAGTCCAACCTTGCTCGAACTGGGACTCAAGCTAAGTGCCTTCGCCATCAAAGTTTGACAGTCCAACCTTGCTCGAACTGGGACTCAAGCTAAGTGCCTTCGCCATCAAAGTTTGACAGTCCAACCTTGCTCGAACTGGGACTCAAGCTAAGTGCCTTCGCCATCAAAGTTTGACAGTCCAACCTTGCTCGAACTGGGACTCAAGCTAAGTGCCTTCGCCATCAAAGTTTGACAGTCCAACCTTGCTCGAACTGGGACTCAAGCTAAGTGCCTTCGCCATCAAAGTTTGACAGTCCAACCTTGCTCGAACTGGGACTCAAGCTAAGTGCCTTCGCCATCAAAGTTTGACAGTCCAACCTTGCTCGAACTGGGACTCAAGCTAAGTGCCTTCGCCATCAAAGTTTGACAGTCCAACCTTGCTCGAACTGGGACTCAAGCTAAGTGCCTTCGCCATCAAAGTTTGACAGTCCAACCTTGCTCGAACTGGGACTCAAGCTAAGTGCCTTCGCCATCAAAGTTTGACAGTCCAACCTTGCTCGAACTGGGACTCAAGCTAAGTGCCTTCGCCATCAAAGTTTGACAGTCCAACCTTGCTCGAACTGGGACTCAAGCTAAGTGCCTTCGCCATCAAAGTTTGACAGTCCAACCTTGCTCGAACTGGGACTCAAGCTAAGTGCCTTCGCCATCAAAGTTTGACAGTCCAACCTTGCTCGAACTGGGACTCAAGCTAAGTGCCTTCGCCATCAAAGTTTGACAGTCCAACCTTGCTCGAACTGGGACTCAAGCTAAGTGCCTTCGCCATCAAAGTTTGACAGTCCAACCTTGCTCGAACTGGGACTCAAGCTAAGTGCCTTCGCCATCAAAGTTTGACAGTCCAACCTTGCTCGAACTGGGACTCAAGCTAAGTGCCTTCGCCATCAAAGTTTGACAGTCCAACCTTGCTCGAACTGGGACTCAAGCTAAGTGCCTTCGCCATCAAAGTTTGACAGTCCAACCTTGCTCGAACTGGGACTCAAGCTAAGTGCCTTCGCCATCAAAGTTTGACAGTCCAACCTTGCTCGAACTGGGACTCAAGCTAAGTGCCTTCGCCATCAAAGTTTGACAGTCCAACCTTGCTCGAACTGGGACTCAAGCTAAGTGCCTTCGCCATCAAAGTTTGACAGTCCAACCTTGCTCGAACTGGGACTCAAGCTAAGTGCCTTCGCCATCAAAGTTTGACAGTCCAACCTTGCTCGAACTGGGACTCAAGCTAAGTGCCTTCGCCATCAAAGTTTGACAGTCCAACCTTGCTCGAACTGGGACTCAAGCTAAGTGCCTTCGCCATCAAAGTTTGACAGTCCAACCTTGCTCGAACTGGGACTCAAGCTAAGTGCCTTCGCCATCAAAGTTTGACAGTCCAACCTTGCTCGAACTGGGACTCAAGCTAAGTGCCTTCGCCATCAAAGTTTGACAGTCCAACCTTGCTCGAACTGGGACTCAAGCTAAGTGCCTTCGCCATCAAAGTTTGACAGTCCAACCTTGCTCGAACTGGGACTCAAGCTAAGTGCCTTCGCCATCAAAGTTTGACAGTCCAACCTTGCTCGAACTGGGACTCAAGCTAAGTGCCTTCGCCATCAAAGTTTGACAGTCCAACCTTGCTCGAACTGGGACTCAAGCTAAGTGCCTTCGCCATCAAAGTTTGACAGTCCAACCTTGCTCGAACTGGGACTCAAGCTAAGTGCCTTCGCCATCAAAGTTTGACAGTCCAACCTTGCTCGAACTGGGACTCAAGCTAAGTGCCTTCGCCATCAAAGTTTGACAGTCCAACCTTGCTCGAACTGGGACTCAAGCTAAGTGCCTTCGCCATCAAAGTTTGACAGTCCAACCTTGCTCGAACTGGGACTCAAGCTAAGTGCCTTCGCCATCAAAGTTTGACAGTCCAACCTTGCTCGAACTGGGACTCAAGCTAAGTGCCTTCGCCATCAAAGTTTGACAGTCCAACCTTGCTCGAACTGGGACTCAAGCTAAGTGCCTTCGCCATCAAAGTTTGACAGTCCAACCTTGCTCGAACTGGGACTCAAGCTAAGTGCCTTCGCCATCAAAGTTTGACAGTCCAACCTTGCTCGAACTGGGACTCAAGCTAAGTGCCTTCGCCATCAAAGTTTGACAGTCCAACCTTGCTCGAACTGGGACTCAAGCTAAGTGCCTTCGCCATCAAAGTTTGACAGTCCAACCTTGCTCGAACTGGGACTCAAGCTAAGTGCCTTCGCCATCAAAGTTTGACAGTCCAACCTTGCTCGAACTGGGACTCAAGCTAAGTGCCTTCGCCATCAAAGTTTGACAGTCCAACCTTGCTCGAACTGGGACTCAAGCTAAGTGCCTTCGCCATCAAAGTTTGACAGTCCAACCTTGCTCGAACTGGGACTCAAGCTAAGTGCCTTCGCCATCAAAAATTGACAGTTCGACCTCGCTCGAACTGGGACTCAGGCTAAGTGCCTTCGCCATCAAAGTTTGACAGTTCAACCTCGCTCGAACTGGGTCTCAGGCTAAGTGCCTTCGCCATCAAAGTTTGACAGTTCAACCTTGCTCGAACTGGGACTCAAGCTAAGTGCCTTCGCCATCAAAATTTAACAGTTCGACCTCGCTCGAACTGGGACTCAGGCTAAGTGCCTTCGCAAACAAAATTTGACATTTTGATCTCGCTCGAATTGGGACTCAGGCTAAGTTCCTTCACCATCAAAATTTGACAGTTCGACCTCGCTCGAACGGGGACTCAGGCAAAGTGCCTTAGCCATCAAAGTTAGACAGTTCGACCTCGCTGGAACTGGGACTCAATCTAAGTTCCTTCGCCATCAAAGTTTGATAGTTCGATCTCCCTCGAATTGGGAATCAGGCTAAGTGCCTTCGCCATCAAAGTTTGAAAGTTCGACATCGTTCGAACTGGGACTAAGGCTAAGTGCCTTCGCTATTAAAATTTGACAGTTCGACCTCGCTCGAACTGGGACTCAGGCTAAGTGCCTTTGCCATAAAATTTGACAGTTCGACCTCGCACGAACTGGGACTCAAGCTAAGTGCCTTCCCCATCAAAATTTGACAGTTCGACCTCGCACGAACTGGGACTCAAGCTAAGTGCCTTCGCCATCAAAATTTGACAGTTCGACCTCGCTCGAACTGGGACTCAGGCTAAGTTCCTTCCCCATCAAAATTTGACAGTTCGACCTCGCTCGAATTAGGACTCAGGCTAAGTGCCTTCGCCATCAAAGTTTTACAGTTCGACCTCACTCGATCTGGGACTCAAGCTAAGTGCCTTCGCCATCAAAATTTTACAATTCGACCTCTCTCGAACTGGGACTCAGGATAAGTGCCTTCGCCATCAAAGTTTGACAGTTCGACCTCGCTCGAGCTGGGAATCAGGCTAAGTGCCTTCGCCATAAAAATTTGACAGTTCGACCTCGTTCGA